>JARACY010001598.1:0-55233 GCA_029255725.1 Scrobipalpa atriplicella | reverse complement strand
TTGACAGGATTAAATCTGCTGTTGTATTTCTGTCTCCATTTTATTAAAATTTTGAAAGTGACAGGACAGGACCAAACTAAATTAAGTTAAGTGTGTCTACAACAGAATCGGCAGCATTCTAGAATTATAATAGTTAATTTTTGAAATGACAAAGTCTAAAGATCCATCCTACTGAAAGCCATCTAGATGAAGGTAACTTAATTAATATTTCTCTTTTTATATTATTTTAGTATTACAAAATCGTGTTCTTTACACGTAACAGTTAAACAAAGCTGTGTTACTTGTAATTTAGTTTTTTTTTTTAATTTTGTAACTGTCATGTTATGGCTGAACTTCAAATTCCTTCTGCATGAACCTTTCCATCCACCATCCATATAATTATGCAAAAAATCTCTGGTTTACAAAGATTGCTGTAACATTTAACATCACATAACTAGAAAAACATTAAACCTAAAACTAGATACAAAACAACAGCTAACTACTGAGCAAATACTACACTACATACTATCAAATGAACTATTTACATTTTTATAGCTTTTTTTTCCTTCAATTTTGGTGGTGTATTCAAATTATTTTTGGTAGTAATTTTAACATTTTTACTATAGCAATGCAGTAACAACTAGTGAAAACTCTTAGTAATTTATTTTAAAAGTTTGTATTAATGTCAGTAACATTTTTCTGTGGGTTAATTAATACAACCGCCACTTTTATTATAATAATTGAATAAATTACGAAATATATTACTTTATTATTATCATTTAATACTGTGAACAATTTTTGGTCATTAATTTAGTCACATTATGTTAGCGAACAACAGTGAGGGGTAACCCTGTTTTAATAACGACAGATTTTTGTTTTCATCACAAATCTTATATTTTATCAACAAAAAAAAACTACTGGGAGTTTTTTTTTTAAATTTCAAAACGTAAGTAGGTATATTTTTCACCAATTCGTAGTAGGTGAAACCAGAATACTGAAAATTTTAAAGGAACAAAAATAAAATGAAATCTAGCCTTTTTTATACTTGGAAAATTAAGTACCTACACACTTATTAAAAAAAAAAACAATTATATTCATACCCAGAAAATGATTTCATTTGGTTATCATATATAAAATATCCTTATTTGGTACAATTTCATTAATATATTAAATCTGTCCAATATACATTTATCAACGAATACAATAAATTGAGTCAACATTTACCTAAGTCTTATAAAATTGGCACTAATTACTAATTGGGCTCAATTCTATACACCACTTTCTAAAGTTCAATTTAAATTATGCCACAATAGCAGAATTTATACTTCTCTGTAAATCCAAAAACAATAATTTTTAATAAATGAATACAGCTGATTATCGCACGTTTCTTCAATTTTATAAAATTGACAATAAAAGAACTAACCAAACATGTAGACATGTAGCTGATGAAAGCAGCATATAGAATTGTGTACATCATCTTAATACAAAAATAAATTAAGTATTTACAATATATTGGTACCGATTCGAAAACAAACACACATAACTTAAATAAAACCATACCTGTCATTTTGGTTCAGAACAGAACAGAAAGAGACGGCACTATAAACAAACTAATTTTGATCCTATCAGTTACAATTCCTTCTAAAAATTCAAAGGATTTTGGGTGATACAAAGATGTAGATTTTTGATTTGACAGAATTATAATTAGTTGGTCTGTAGTATTGTCCCTTTCTGTTCTGTCTCATGGCAAAAAATTACAGATATGGTTTTATTTTAGTTAAATCGTGTTTCCGTCGAATCGAGGCCATTGTTTACTAACTCGTACGTAGTGTCTGTTAACATAATTTGTCTGCTTTCAATAAAAGAACTATTTGAATGAACATGCATCAACTCACGCATACCGGGTGTAAGGGACAGCTTAACGCAAACTGATAGATGTGATCATTCATTCTGTATGGCAAAATCAAAAAAAACATTTTCTTTGCCTGAAAGAATTTCCTGGTGTAAGTTGTTCAGTTTCGTTTCAGCCTATCAGTTTGCGTTATGCTGTCCCTTACACCCGGTATTTTGACGAATAATTCGACAATTGGCCGTTTAGTGTTTGCCAATCCGCGAATGGTTGTTATACAACGCTCATTGGCCGAAATAAAGGGCATTTCGCAGCAGGACGCCGTTCTTCTCCTAATGCCCAATGTTTTTGAAGTGAAACTTCTTTAGGCCCGTAGAGAGTAAAATTTTAAGGTAGGATGACGGAAATACATCAGGCCGGGGAACGGAAGTCGAAATGTCAAAGAAGTTTCACTTCATCACGTGTGCTCGGCACACACGTTTTTTTTATTAAGTAACTAACCAGAGCCAATTATGTTAACACGTCACGCGTTCAACTTGAGATCCTAATTTTATTATGCCTTGGGTTGGGTTGTACAAAAAGTTTATTTTTACTTTTTGTAACACCCTTTATTTTATATTTTTAATGAAGTACATTCGGCCATAACTAATCGCATGTTGTTAAAATTGGTACTTATAATCCTCGGCAACCTTTCTTTCTAAATAACATTAATAAACACTTATTATATTAATATTAAATTCTACAACTAAATATGCTAGAAATACGATCATAATTCGTGAGTCATTTTCTTTATAAAATCTCATTTCATTGGAAACATGCTTGTCAAATTTTTTGTTGTTTTGTTAAATTAATAAATAAAAGTCACAGAATATCTTTAAGTATACAATAATTAAAAAAAACTATGTTGGTTTAAGTCCAAAATTAAAAACGCAATATACTATATTGGATAATATTTTAAAAATTTGGTGTCAGAAGTGGGATCACTGTACTTAAGTATATTCTGTAACTTACACATGCATTTTATGTAAGTAATAAGTCATCATAGCCATATTTTAAGTCGATTATCTTGTACTGTACCTGTTTCTCTTAATAACTTCGCAACGTCTTGTTGACCATTAATTACGATTCCCCTCCAAATTGGTCTTCTGAAAGTAAATAATAAATAGAATTATAATTTTTTACTATCGAGACTGTCTGGTAGCAATTTGTAGTTGCAAAAATCACGACTTAACTAACATAGGTAAGTCCATACCTGTCATTTTCTATCATGGGTGAACAGAAAGGGACGGCAATAATTTTAGTCAAGATTTAGTTACAGAAACTAAAAAGTGTAGCAATATCTGCTGCAGCTGCAAGGAGCGTGTTACCTGCTCAGTGCGCGAGCGTGGCGAGGCGTCATGTGTTCGCGCCGGGCTGCTTGCACGCCGGGCATGCTGACTGGCGCCGCTCCAGCTGGAACGTGCCAGCTGCTGCGCCGAATTGACGCGCCAGTCGCTGGCACTGCAGCAACACTGGCTCAGGGTCCGTCAGGTCGTCTGGTGGGAAATAGACGACAATAAATTGTTTTTCACACAATAGAGGATAAAACGAATAAATGTGTAGCCGACAGATGACGTCACATCAAGAAACAAATGAATAAATAAATAAGCACGCTTGCTGTGCAATTTTATAACTATTCGATTCCCGGGGGGGGGGGGGGGGGGGAACACAAAGTTGATATTTGGAAAATTATCACTTTGTGAGATTTTCCCCAGTTTGGTTAGGACATTGCAGTCTGAATCACCTGATTGTCCTAGAAGAAAAAGGATTCCGTGCTTCGGAGGGCACGTGAAAGCCGTCGGTCCCGGTCGCTGTCATTGATAGTGGTCGTTACACAAACCATGTCAGAGGCCTATTAGCTGTGCTATTAGGCGGTTTAAAAACTCTGACACCAGGGTTCATCGGGTCGATCGGACTTGATACCCATACGACAGAAGAAGAAGAAACACAAGTTCTAAAAGTGGTATTGAAGTTTTCTCAGCGATCTGCCGATAATACAAATTCGAAACATGTTCGGTTGGACTTTGCTCCCCTGGTCCCAACGCCCCGACTAGGCAGGTAGCTACTCTTTTCCCATCCATCCATTGACCGCTGGGCCAACTGAACTGGCCTCAACATTTAGCTGTAGTGGTAATATAAGTATCGACCATGTAACGGTTAATTACCGATAGCGATATGCGCGGTGAGCTCCACGTGGTGCGTGGAGAGCGCCCACGCGTGCACGGAATCCTTTTTCTTCTAGGACAATCAGGTGATTCAGACTGCAATGTCCTAACCAAACTGGGGAAAATCTCACAAAGTGATAATTTTCCAAATATCAACTTTGTGTTCCCCCCCCCCCCCCCCCCGGGAATCGAATAGTTATAAAATTGCACAGCAAGCGTGCTTATTTATTTATTCATTTGTTTCTTGATGTGACGTCATCTGTCGGCTACACATTTATTCGTTTTATCCTCTATTGTGTGAAAAACAATTTATTGTCGTCTATTTCCCACCAGACGACCTGACGGACCCTGAGCCAGTGTTGCTGCAGTGCCAGCGACTGGCGCGTCAATTCGGCGCAGCAGCTGGCACGTTCCAGCTGGAGCGGCGCCAGTCAGCATGCCCGGCGGCGTGCAGCAGCCCGGCGCGAACACATGACGCCTCGCCACGCTCGCGCACTGAGCAGGTAACACGCTCCTTGCAGCTGCAGCAGATATTGCTACACTTTTAGTTTCTGTAACTAAATCTTGACTAAAAGTTATTGCCGTCCCTTTCTGTTCACCCATGATAGAAAATGACAGGTATGGACTTACCTATGTTAGTTAAGTCGTGATTTTTGCAACTACAAATTGCTACCAGACAGTCTCGATAGTAAAAAAATTATAATTCTATTTATTTATTTACTTTCAGAAGACCAATTGGAGGGGAATCGTAATTAATGGTCAACAAGACGTTGCGAAGTTATTAAGAGAAACAGGTACAGTACAAGATAATCGACTTAAAATATGGCTATGATGACTTATTACTACATAAAATGCATGTGTAAGTTACAGAATATACTTAAGTACAGTGATCCCACTTCTGACACCAAATTTTTAAAATATTATCCAATATAGTATATTGCGTTTTTAATTTTGGACTTAAACCAACATAGTTTTTTTTATTATTGTATACTTAAAGATATTCTGTGACTTTTATTTATTAATTTAACAAAACAACAAAAAATTTGACAAGCATGTTTCCAATGAAATGAGATTTTATAAAGAAAATGACTCACGAATTATGATCGTATTTCTAGCATTTAGTTGTAGAATTTAATATTAATATAATAAGTGTTTATTAATGTTATTTAGAAAGAAAGGTTGCCGAGGATTATAAGTACCAATTTTAACAACATGCGATTAGTTATGGCCGAATGTACTTCATTAAAAATATAAAATAAAGGGTGTTACAAAAGTAAAAATATAAACTTTTTGTACAACCCAACCCAAGGCATAATAAAATTAGGATCTCAAGTTGAACGCGTGACGTGTTAACATAATTGGCTCTGGTTAGTTACTTAATAAAAAAAACGTGTGTGCCGAGCACACGTGATGAAGTGAAACTTCTTTGACATTTCGACTTCCGTTCCCCGGCCTGATGTATTTCCGTCATCCTACCTTAAAATTTTACTCTCTACGGGCCTAAAGAAGTTTCACTTCAAAAACATTGGGCATTAGGAGAAGAACGGCGTCCTGCTGCGAAATGCCCCTTTATTTCGGCCAATGAGCGTTGTATAACAACCATTCGCGGATTGGCAAACACTAAACGGCCAATTGTCGAATTCGTCAAAATACCGGGTGTAAGGGACAGCATAACGCAAACTGATAGGCTGAAACGAAACTGAACAACTTACACCAGGAAATTCTTTCAGGCAAAGAAAATGTTTTTTTGATTTGCCATACAGAATTGAATGATCACATCTATCAGTTTGCGTTAAGCTGTCCCTACACCCGGTATGCGTGAGTTGATGCATGTTCATTCAAATAGTTCTTTTATTGAAAGCAGACAAATTATGTTAACAGACACTACGTACGAGTTAGTAAACAATGGCCTCGATTCGACGGAAACACGATTTAACTAAAATAAAACTCATATCTGTAATTTTTTGCATGAGACAGAACAGAAAGGGACAATACTACAGACCAACTAATTATATCTGTCAAATCAAAAATCTACATCTTTGTATCACCCAAAATCCTTTGAATTTTTAGAAGGATTGTAACTGATAGGATCAAAATTAGTTTGTTTATAGTGCCGTCTCTTTCTGTTCTGTTCTGAACCAAAATGACAGGTATGGTTTTATTTAAGTTATGTGTGTTTGTTTTCGAATCGGTACCAATATATTGTAAATACTTAATTTATTTTTGTATTAAGATGATGTACACAATTCTATATGCTGCTTTCATCAGCTACATGTCTACATGTTTGGTTAGTTCTTTTATTGTCAATTTTATAAAATTGAAGAAACGTGCGATAATCAGCTGTATTCATTTATTAAAAATTATTGTTTTTGGATTTACAGAGAAGTATAAATTCTGCTATTGTGGCATAATTTAAATTGAACTTTAGAAAGTGGTGTATAGAATTGAGCCCAATTAGTAATTAGTGCCAATTTTATAAGACTTAGGTAAATGTTGACTCAATTTATTGTATTCGTTGATAAATGTATATTGGACAGATTTAATATATTAATGAAATTGTACCAAATAAGGATATTTTATATATGATAACCAAATGAAATCATTTTCTGGGTATGAATATAATTGTTTTTTTTTTTTAATAAGTGTGTAGGTACTTAATTTTCCAAGTATAAAAAAGGCTAGATTTCATTTTATTTTTGTTCCTTTAAAATTTTCAGTATTCTGGTTTCACCTACTACGAATTGGTGAAAAATATACCTACTTACGTTTTGAAATTTAAAAAAAAAAACTCCCAGTAGTTTTTTTTTGTTGATAAAAATATAAGATTTGTGATGAAAACAAAAATCTGTCGTTATTAAAACAGGGTTACCCCTCACTGTTGTTCGCTAACATAATGTGACTAAATTAATGACCAAAAATTGTTCACAGTATTAAATGATAATAATAAAGTAATATATTTCGTAATTTATTCAATTATTATAATAAAAGTGGCGGTTGTATTAATTAACCCACAGAAAAATGTTACTGACATTAATACAAACTTTTAAAATAAATTACTAAGAGTTTTCACTAGTTGTTACTGCATTGCTATAGTAAAAATGTTAAAATTACTACCAAAAATAATTTGAATACACCACCAAAATTGAAGGAAAAAAAAGCTATAAAAATGTAAATAGTTCATTTGATAGTATGTAGTGTAGTATTTGCTCAGTAGTTAGCTGTTGTTTTGTATCTAGTTTTAGGTTTAATGTTTTTCTAGTTATGTGATGTTAAATGTTACAGCAATCTTTGTAAACCAGAGATTTTTTGCATAATTATATGGATGGTGGATGGAAAGGTTCATGCAGAAGGAATTTGAAGTTCAGCCATAACATGACAGTTACAAAATTAAAAAAAAAAACTAAATTACAAGTAACACAGCTTTGTTTAACTGTTACGTGTAAAGAACACGATTTTGTAATACTAAAATAATATAAAAAGAGAAATATTAATTAAGTTACCTTCATCTAGATGGCTTTCAGTAGGATGGATCTTTAGACTTTGTCATTTCAAAAATTAACTATTATAATTCTAGAATGCTGCCGATTCTGTTGTAGACACGACTTAACTTACTTTAGTTCGGTCCTGTCCTGTCACTTTCAAAATTTTAAATAAAATGGAGACAGAAATACAACAGCCAATTATAATTTTGTCAAAGTTATATATAACACTTAAAAATTAAGACGATACTACTAGCATGCTATCTTATTAAAGGCGAGTAACGTCACTTTGACAGGATTAAAATCAGCTGTTGTATTTCTGTCTCTATTTTACTCAAATTTTAGAAAGTGACAGGACAGGACCAAACTAAATTAAGTAAAGTTGTGTCTACAACAGAATCGCCACCAATGACTTGTTTTTTACTCAATTATACTATGTAATAAGCATATTATTTATAGTAGATAATTTAATAAATAAGTGCTCAAATAGAGACTTTATTGTGATTGAATCTAGTTAGGACTTCAATAAATACATTCCCTTTTTCTATACAGGGTGTTTGGTTTCCGATGTCGAAGGTTTTAAGCGTGTACTGTATGCTTCGGTTACCACTCGGAAGGCTACCTTAAGAAAGATATCTGACATCTCATAATGAATATGACATTGTGAGGTGTCAGATATCTCCATAAGATACGTAATGGTTATAGTAGCATCGCGCGTAAAATTATTTCTAAAATATTTTGGCATTCCATTATAAAACGGCATATGGAAAACATAAAAAGTATTATGACATGACTATACTTGACTACAGTACTCCCTTGAAAAATATCCGATACCAAAAACTGAACACCCTGTATATTTTATGTAATTTTTTTTATTGACCCAACTTTTCAAATTCTTTCTTAGCTTTCATAAAGTAGTTTCTAAATCCGTGTCATTTAAGATGAAAGAAAAAATATTAACTATTTAATTTTCAAACTACGAATTATACAACGGCTAGATAGAGCTGTGGCTTCATCTAGATCATTCATTACTATTGCCAAATTGTTAAAACCAAAAATGTATTTTTATAAATTGATGTTTTAAAAAATGTGTTAGAATAGAAATTATAAGTAATGTATTATTTGCAGTTGACGAGTAGATTGAAATGTGTTGTCCGTCCCAGTTCATGTATTCCAGTTTGTTGTAATTTATATGAAAGCTGTAATCGAAAATAAATGAAATATTACTTATTAAATTTGTTTTTCTTTAATGTTCTCGTACTCGTACGAGGGGAAAAAGGGGCATTTCGCGGATTGGCGATTACAAAACGCCCGATCCCCGAAATGTCCTTTTATGAGAGGAGCGTTGTAAAATGGCCAATTGTCGAATTCGTTAAAATAAATACCATGAAATGAAACTTCAATTTAACTACTTATCTGTTATAATTTATTATGTCATCTGAAGGCAAGTTTAACACATATGTACAACATAAACATTGCTGCATGGCCAACGTTTGTACAGTGAAGTATCACAACAGTGAAACAATGGGCCCGATTCTGGATACCACCTGTCCTTATTAATACGAAAGAGACAGGTAGACTTGGCTTTAACAGGAGATGTCCAGAATCATGCTCAATATTGTTTTAAAGCTATCGCATCATTATATTTATCACTATAATATAATATCCACAGAGGCCCCTTTCCTATTTGTAGATTATACCTACTGATCAAAGTCCAAGAAACATAAAAAAAATAAAAAAAAATATAATAAGAAAGGATTCCTATAACTACACTTTATACAGCACAGTGCATGCACACAGCTACAAAAAGTATATATATTTTTTTAATTTAATTACTTATGATAAGGGGCCTTTTATTAGTTAATTCAACATATCACGAACTACAGCTCACAACTAATATAATATTCTGAGTTAATAAATAATAGCATTACAATTTGTAATGAGCATTATTGTGCGAGAACGAACACGGATAAGCGTATTTATTTTTATTTTATTGTGAAAAATGTCCGCTAAATTGTAAATAAATAGGAAATATTATTTCCACACACAGGAATCTAACATAATGAGAGCGACAATATTTTAAAATTAATATAAAAATAATAAATTCATCAGTCCGAAACTAAGGTAATTTAAATAACTCTGATATAACAATAATAGGTAATATTTTTTTAAATCTTGTAATACAATTTACAGAATCAAAGCTTATTTTAAAAATAATACTGAGTTACGTAAAAAACCTATAATTATACATAATTTAAATAAAATGCATTAAATTGGCTTCGTTCAAGTCAAGGACTGGTAGGATGAATAATTTCATATTAATCGAATGTCGTGCTTAAACTACGCATTGCATTAACATACAACGGTAGTAATGTTATACTATAATATTTTTATTATTATTGCAAAACATAAGCAAGTTAAGGCGTTAACTTTTACTAATGTGATAAGATAATGAACCGAGATAAACTTATCCAAGTGAAACATTCTGTATCGTCAAATAGTTGTCCATGATTTAGTGTAGTTTTTCATACAAATAATAATATTTTTCTAATGAGGGTGGTCAGAATTTAGCTTATATGTGTGGTAGGATGATTTGATAATTCGAATCTTCCCGAAAATCCTAGGAATTTTGCGAAAACACGGATAATTAGACAATAGTGAAAACATTGTCAAATCTTACTGGGAAAAGTCAGGTTTTTTGCAAAAAAAACTCGTCGTTCCAGTAACATTTGATATCCTTATTTCCGATTGGCTAGATTTTTACTTACTGATCTGATTTAATCTTATTCTGATTGGTTAAATAACATGTGTTTATGATTGACATTAAAAACGATCACACACAACCAATCAGAGATCTTGTTTTATTTCTAACCGATCAATCAGCGTTCTTATTTCAGTTAAGGGTCTATGTGCTCGCGGCAACTGTCCCTTTCAAACCAATGACAGAATGCGCACTCTGTCCTTTTCTAGCATGGGGCTGTTTCAAGCCGATTTCATATATTTTTGCACATATCTCAATGTACACAAAATGTATTGAAAAATAGAGTTGATTATGATGTTCTTCATAATTATACAGTGAATTCGATATAACATTTGCTGTTTCTAAGCTCATAGAAATGTCACAGTTGTTGAAATTCGGCATTGAGACGCCAGTTTTTTACGATATTTCTGATGATTTCCTGATGTAATCATAGTATTTTTAGGTTATATCTATAAATCTAGTTGTTCTTCATATTTTAGAGAAGCTAACCATATATAGATTTATTGAAAATTCAACTATTAACTATCATAACAAAGTGAAATGCCAGACCGTGTTTAGCCCGATTTAGAGTACTTCCTTCCTTAAGGATATCAAATGTTACAAGAACGACGAGTTTTTTTCGCAAAAAACCCAACTATTTCCTGAAAGATTTCTAATTATCCGTGTTTTCGCAAAACACCTAGGATTTTCGCGAAGATTCGAATTATCAAATCATCCTACGACATTGTATATACGACAAGTAGGTATATCTTGACTCACATAATTACATTACGGTACACAGAAACTAAATACATTAAATATTATAACAATAGATGTCTAATGCCTATGCTTAAAAATTATTGCATTTAATTGAATTTATCTATTAACCTAGCGAGAAGGCAAGTTTGCTTATCCAGCTGTTTGTTAATCTCATGAAATATAGGAATGACTTTGGATGCGTTCCGAGATGGCCAACCAAATACAACCCAATCCACACTATTAATATTAATAATCACACATATCATTACTATTATTTTACGATATATTGTACTGTCTGTACTTTAGTATAATTCTATCAAGTATTAAAAATATAATTACTACTTAGTGGTGAATAAAATACTTGCAGCAGGTTATTTCTTTCTGTTATATTTTAGTGTAGGTTTATCTAACGATTGAAAAAACTCAAATTGCAATAATTTGGATATACTTACACTTATTAGACATACGAGTATCTTTTTAATAAAATATGGTTTATTATGACTTGATCCGAAAAATTCAAATCTACCCTCCTATGCGAGACAGTAAGTCCCAATAATATAACTATTAGGCAAGTACGTTCTTTAATGGCATTATTTTTAAATACCTGCTTCTTTGTTTTTCTGCAGAACAGTCGTAGTCGCTTCACTACGAACATAATTAAACCAATGGAGTGAGCATTCATACTTTATTGTTCGAGGCACAACTCACCGCTTTATGGCGCGGGAGGAGGTGAGACATCGTCAGGCTGCTGTAGGCTGACGCAATCAGACGCAATGCAACTGAATAATATGGTCTTTTCAATGTAACGTAAATAGTTTCAAAAGCTCCGATAGATGGCTTTAGTTGTACATGATCTGTCAAAATTTAAGACCGGCTGTATACTAACATCTCTTTGCTCATGAGAAAAATATTTCATTTATGACATTGACAGATCATGTTTTGCTAAGCCCTCTACCAGAAATAAAGAAAATCTCTTCTTTTTCTTCTACAACTGTCATATTGAAAAGCCCTTATTTGCCAATCATACTGACAGAAATATTGTGACTACCGTCAAAAAGGCCTTATGTTTGGTGGGTGAGTGCATTTGCCCCTGCCTCCATAGGTGAAATTCCTCTCGCTTGTCTGTCTCCTTCGCTTCATCCAGCAGGTGGGTGGGTATCCATTCTTCCTCTACACCTCGTGAGCGTTCCATAGGACTGGATAGTCTACGCAGGCACCAGTATCCACTGAACTCGTTTCCTTGCTGAGATCTGTAACAGAACAATACAATACAAATATCCTTGCACATAAATAAGACATTACACAGGAACAAACATTACAAAAACAAAGTACAATTAGGCGGGCTTATTGCTAGGGTAGCAATTTCTGCCAGGCAACCTTTGGGTACAGGAGTAGTTTATTAAATTGAATATTGTTTTTTAATTGCTATAGCTTATAACAGTACCTAACGGTACAGAAAGCTCACCCCCCTACATCGCTCGCTCAAATAGCTAAAAACACTGAAGATTACGCACCCAAGTACACGTGTTAGGGTTGGTTACCGCGCGACACAATTCATAACGAGACAACAAGTAAAGAAGGCAGATGATGTACGTTCACCGAGACTATCGACAAACCGACCGCCTTAGCCGCCATTAACGGCGGTAACCGGTTTTATACCTAAAGTGCGGAGTGAGACAGGCCTGGCTAAGGAAGAAGGAGTCATGTGATATGTGTAAGACTGACCTGTTCAGAAGCGCCTGTGGTCACCTGTGGGTGGGGTGCGCGTTGCGACACCTGCCAGCCTCTCGCACACCGCCTCCAGTTGCGCGTCCAGCATCAGCGACGCGATCTGGTCATCCGTCAGCATCTCCATACTGCGGACGAACATACGGGTTACAATTTGGCTTTACTGCCTCCGTGGTCTAACGGTCTGAGCCATGGGATCAATTCCTAGAGTGGGGAACACGAAGTTGTTTTTTGTTAATTTATCACTTTGTAAGATTTTCCCCGGTTTGGTTAGGACAATGCAGGCTGAATTACCTGTCTATAAGAAAAAAAAAAACTCTGACACCAGCCCCTGTAGCATGCCACCGCGCGATAACGAATTTATCGCATCTACCTGTCAAACTCCCATACGATTTGACAGATAGATGTGATAAAATGTGTGATAAAACGGCTATCACGGCCTTATCGCTGCATGCTACGGGGGCAGGGTTCATCAGGTCGTTATTCGACTCGAAAACCCTCTCACTGCGGTATAATACAGTTTGTAATTACAATAAAACCTGTGTGTATGTGTGTTTTCGTATCTGTGTGTGTGTGTGCGCGTGTGTATCTGTGTGTATCTCACCTGGCCAGACTGTCCGTGTCCGAGTATCGTTCATCAGACGCCGAGGACCCTCCCTCCCCGGTAGAAGGCGACCGTCGCGCGGATCGCGGCGAGTGCGCGCGACGCGGGGTTCGTGGTGCGGAGGCGGAGCCGCGCCTCTCGCCGAATAGGGATAGGCCTGTTAGGAGAGTAATAAATTGAACTACTAGATTTCCGCCCCGCGGTTTCACCCGCCACTTACTGAGATTTCCCGTTGTCTACCGTACTGACGGGTCTCGGAATGTTTGACAGCTGTAGCTTTGAATGGAATGGTATAATTTCGTAATTCCTATGGGAATAAGATGTTTTTCCGGGGTAAAATGTAGCCTATGTGTTAGCCAGTGTTATCCAGACCAAATTTTAATAAAATCGCTCCAGCCGTTTAGACGTGAAAGAGTAACAAACATCCATACATCCATCCATCCGAACCTTCGCGTTTCTTATAATATTATTAGGATAGTTCTTCTTCGAGTCGATGTGTAACAAACAACATTTCAAATACTATCGCAAGCATGACACGAAC
The DNA here is from genome assembly GCA_029255725.1 of Scrobipalpa atriplicella. Lineage (NCBI taxonomy): Eukaryota > Metazoa > Arthropoda > Insecta > Lepidoptera > Gelechiidae > Scrobipalpa > Scrobipalpa atriplicella. The sequence goes on along the minus strand of JARACY010001598.1, from coordinate 41,350 downwards.
CTACGACTTTTGGAACGCCATTACTGAGATACTAGTTTTTGTTTCACTTGGCGAAACGCCAAGGAATAGTTTGAACACACGACAAATGTCGGAACAACGGCTCGAATGACCCAATGACCCATATGACCCAATGACCCATATGACCCATAATCGAGAATCAGCTGTACCTTGAAACATTTCCTTCATCTTCTCCCCGGTATCATGGATCAGCACATCAAGACTCTGCCTCCTGCCTTTCTCCAGTTCAGCTCTGAGGGCTGCACTGCGGTCCACGGTCCTGATGATGCGGCGGGGGCTGGCTGCGGAAACCTTGGACTCCATGGGGCTCGGCGGGGATAGCTTCTCGGGGGTCGATCGAGGTCGTAACGAACATTTTTCGAAGCTTACCTGTAAAAAAAATAGCAGCTGGTTCATGTTTTATTTCAAGTATGGAAGCAAGTTATTTTTAAATTACATACTTCTTTATGACTAGAGTTACAAAAATTGGATCCAATGTCCCAATGACCCATTGGACCCAATGCTTACATGACCCATATGACCCAATGCCTCCTGTGACCTAAAGACCAGTTCGACCCACAGACTTATCTTACTCCATGACTCATTGGACACTATGATCCATATGACCCAACAACTTACTTCTTCAGGACTAGAGTCCAGATCTATCTCAGTCCAGGTGTCGGGATCGTGCGCAGGTCTTTGCGCGTCACACGTCCGCCGCAACCATTCCCTGACACTCGCGTCCGCGCTACTGTCGCAGAGCTCTTCTAGTTTGTCGCTAGTTGTCGTGTTGGTATCACTGGTTGTATCTGTGGTCGTTGACCGGTCAATTTCTGTGGAAATTGAAGATGATGTTACATTTTATTCATAGTTTGGTGGGTGATCATCATCAAAGTCATCATGATCATTAGAAATAGAAATAGAAATAGAATTTATTCGCTTGTCTGTATCCCATTTATTTGGGGTCGGCGCAGTACGTTTTCTTCTTCCATTCATCCCTGTCAGCCGTCAGTTTAACACTCACACCTGTTTTTGAAAAAGAGTGTTATAGAAAATTTTCTCATTTAAATTCAGCTTTAGGTGATAATTATCACGGGGCGTAAAAGCTAATATGGAATTTTAGAACTTTCTACCAATCTGTCACTCACCGTTTCCTCCATTCATAGCGGAATGCCTCCTGGACCGATGCTTGTGTATCTCATCGGAGATGCGTTCCAGATTCCTTAGCGCTGACGAGTACTGCTGTTTAGCATCAGCTACCTGCTCCTCTAGGGTCTGAATACGTGCCTTCTGGCTCTCTAGGGCCGCGTTTATACGAGCCTTCTCTTCGAAGTATGGCCTGAAAGGTGGAGGTTGATTTTAGGAAAAATAGTTGACTTTTCCATAGTATATTACATTTCTGAAAATTTTATTTACGAAATTAAGATCCGACGATTGAATCTACGCGGGAATCGGTCAGCTCATGGAGGCTTTTTATTTTGTAAGCCTACTAAATTGGATGCTAAAGAAAAATAAATCCTAAAGCAAACTGTTGTAAATCTTGCCAAAATGGACAGCAACAGCAATATGCACGTGCTTTACTACCTCCTTAAAGATATTAGAACTCTGAATGAGGCCCTGGGATATATTAGAGTCTAAAAGTCTAAAATTTAGGCGAATAATAAGGTGCTGGACTGGGAGTGATAGAAAAACATAGAATGTGCCAGCTGCATCTCCTTCCGTGCATGCTGTAAAAATCAGCTAATGGAATCAAGGGTTTCAGTGTTTTGCAATTTAGGCGATGGGCTGACAACCCGTCACTATAGCAATATACATAATCATCATCTGTATTAGCCCTCGAAACTTGTCAGACGTGGCGGAACAACCTATGTTAAGGTCGTTTTTGCTCTGCCTACCCCATTAGGGATACAGGTGTGATTTTATGTATGTATGTATGTATGTATGTAATAATAAGGTGGATCCTGCACTACTGAATGCAATCTCATGTTACAACTGACGTAGGATTTTAACGGTAAAATCAAGTTACATGATAATGTTAGTATTATATATTTATTTCTATGCTAAAAGACATGCATCTACAAAGAAGGTTAAACAAAATACATGCATAGAAAAAAAGAAAAAGTACCAATGTTATGTGCGCATCTCAGGGCAGCGTGCGGCCTGCGAAAGAAAATACGAGTGCAACTAAAACAAGCAAGGAAAATCGTAGTATACCTACAGCGAGGGAAATAGCATAAGTAATGTTAAGTAGCATCTTTAGTAGGTATCTTCTACAAACTATTTATATTTACAATGATGCGGTCTGCAGTTACTGGGTTTTTATTTAACGCAGAGTATAGCAGTTGCAGACAGACAAGATTATTGTACAGAAAATGAACAACGCAGAACATACGAATTTTTAAGTTTAATTTTTATAACTTTTAATTTATTATTCATTATTATTCTCAGCCTGATGTGTCCCACTGCAGGGCAAAGGCCTCCCCCTTCTTTCATTAAATTTAATTAAAATATTAAATTTAACATTGAGGTGTTTAGTCTAATTTAAAATATGTAATTAAATCAAAAAATTCAATGCAAATAGGTATTGATTGATCTGCCATCTTGTTGGAATTGTTTGTAGCAGTTCTTATGTCGTCGAGTCAAATTTGTGATTTCAAATTACACTTGCTTAGTATTGAAATAGCATTGTGAGTGCAATAAAATACTGACAATCAACATCTACCAAGTACTTGTAGTTAGTTGCTACCTGGACTTGGTGATATGTCGTTTGAGGCTGTTCTGCAGCTGCTGCACAAGCGCGGCGGCGGCGCGGTGCGACGCAGCTTTAGTTCGCTGCGTGGCCGTCGCTTGTGCACGCTCCGCCTCCGCCTACACATTTAGTATGTTTTATCTCCACTTATTGTATAATAGTTACTACTATCGGCAGGTCTAGTGTCGCTGTAAACAACTTTGTTCCCAAAATCCCAATTTTCTAATAGTTTATTTGGGTTCAATCAAAAACATGTTTATTTTGGTGTAGTTTTTTTTAGCTGGAGAACAAACTGACCAAAAAAAAAAATTTTGGTCACACTGGTGTGACTACCTGGTGTGACCACGAGTCGCTAGTAATTAATGAACTCTATTATTTACCTGATTGACCCGATGTGTGGCATGGTTCAACATCTCCTGCCAGGCCGGGTCTAACGTCACTCCTCCGGCAGAGCCCTCCGCTAGCCTCTGGAGCCCCTGCTCAGCTAAATAGACCATCTCTCGGGCGGCCGCGTGTGCGCTATTCGCCTTGTCATATGCGATGGTTGCAGTTTGCAGCTCCTGAGATGTCTAAGGAAAACATTGAGATTTGGTTATTTTTTAGTTCTTAATACCATTTATTTTATTAAATTTTTTTCAAAAGCTCTTGAATTTTTTTTAAAGTTAAACAATGCAAAATCTTGTTCCAATTACGAAAACCGGTGTTTTATTATTTGGCCATTCAAACAAAAAAAAACTACGCATTTTCGTAATCATGAGGAACATAAAACTTTTGCCTTCATGAACTTCAATAAAAAGAAACGTAACTAAGTTATAGTGTATGTTAGTATTATTATTACTCTGTGGTTATAGAAAAGGTGCTTACAATATTAGCCCTAAATCTGGCTTCATAATATGGCCGTGCCTTGTGTACGCTAGTCCCGAGCTTCTTAGTCAGCTGCTGGATACGTAGATGCCCTTCAGCAAGCAGTCTCCGGAACGCGAGCCGAGCCTCGTCCAGCTCAACTTCCAGTCGGTTGATCTCATCTGTGGCTGTGTTCAGTCGCTCTAGTTCAATCTGTGGTAATTAAAAAAACAAGTTGTAGTTTTTTTTTTTGTATCTAGAGAAGTGATCTAATGAATGGAGTTTCTGCAAATGTTGGGAGCCAACCATATTATGTTGTTGGAGAATAAAATAAACTTGCTATTTCAATTTGTGAAATAAATATAATATTTTATCAAAGTAAAAGCATGCACTACAAAACAGAAGAGAATGAAAGAACACATGTTAAAATGGAAAAAGAAATAATTTCAAATTGTATTTTAAGCCAGAAAGAATTAAACCTACCAAGTGGAGCACTACAGGGCCAATGGTAGGTTTTTCACCAACAACTTCACTTTGCCCTTTAAACTAAAGAAATAAGATTTTTTGGTAGACAATCAGGTATTGTAACCAAACTGAGAATATCACACAAAATTTTAATATACCCTTGTGAACCCACAATCTCTGGATCAAAAACTAATATAAATGCTGAATACCTATACTTTTAACTATAATTTTTAGTTCATTGAAGAAATTGGGTCAGAGAGTCAAGTTCAGGGCACAGTGTAGAAGTTGGAGTATAGGCTTTGGGGCACTATGAATCACATAGGAAAATAATTTAAAAATTATTGAAAAAAAAAAGAATTTTACTTTGGAATTAGAAAAGTTTCAGACGAAATTGACCCCCATGAGATTTTTCCAAGTCTTTTTTCTATAATGCCCCATACATCATTCTATAGGCTACATACCAACCTGAATTTAATAACAAATTATTCCTGAAGAAAAGGATTATATTTTAACATTCTTGTTAAATTAGACCTCGATTTCATAGAACAATAGAAGCAATAAGGTTTGAGGTACTGAGTAGTATATTATCATAGTAATGCTAAAAACGAAAAAAAAAAAAAAAAACTTATCAAAACTAAAATAGACAACAAAAATAAACTGCGTGGGACTGTCTGTATAAGAAATAAATTCAGATACTAACAGCTGTACTCGTACATATAAATCAGTTCCCTTGGCCTTGTCTAGATTCATTAAATAATATTGATTATTACCTGCACCCTAGGATCCAAAGCTTCCGAACTCTCCGCCCCGTCGTTCATTGTTGTCTCAATGGACGCTCATTTTCATAGTAATTTACTAATAACTCACAGCCTCTGAAGGTTTTATTTATTGCATTGTACTTTTATTGAATGCGGCATATCACAGTTCGGCTTTAGCTTGCGCCAGTCAGTTACAAAAACACCGCAACGAAAATTTTACAGCATTTTTGCTGTATTCCATTCGTTGCGAAAAATTGACATGACAGTTATTTTTTTAATGAATGAGTATGATGAACGAGCTAGGCCGACCGGAATGAATGGAGGACAATACAGACGAGCCGACTTAGTTGCCGATAACGTTATTTTGCAAAAACGTTACTCAGATATCTCGTCTAGATCGTACCGACTTCCGGTAGATTTTGACAGTTTTTGTTTGACACCAAATGACATTTCGTGCGTCATCGTTCGTTCATCAACAATTCGCAGAATTTTTCATACAAAAAACCAAAAATGGTATTTACAATAAATTTTAAGCGTGTTTATTGGCACTAATATGTGGTTAAATAATTTACACATCTCGTGCATTTCAGGCAACCGAAGTCGAAGAGACTATCAAGCGAATCCAAGCTCACAAAGGTGTTATGGGAGTAATCGTCGTCAATCATGAAGGTTTGGTCGATTATCCAGTTAATCCCTTGGTTACTTTGATCAATAACGCAGCTTCGTATCCTTAATACTTCTACGCTCACACTGCACGAACCAATAAACACGTGTGGTTGTTAATTTTTCATTTATGCTTACTTAAACTTTCTAATGTTTCAGGAATACCAATCAAGAGTTCCTTGGACAATGCAACATCCGTGCTTTATTCTGGCCTGATTGGACAGCTGACTGAAAAGGCCAAGCATGTTGTGCGTGAAATGGTTGGTAATTTCTCTACTACTACTAGGAATTTCTGTATTTATTTTCTTACTGTCTAAACCTATTTTACTGTTTCAGGATACATCCAATGAGCTGACATTCCTTCGCCTGAGGAGTAGAAGACATGAAATTCTCATAGCACCAGACAGAGAGTTCATTCTCATAGTCATACAAAACACTTCTGACTAGTTGAAGCTGGTCATGTTATAAGCGCAATACCACAGTACACTGTAAGTTGACATAGCCCAGCAGCTGACATCAGGGTTTATCATCAACTCGAAACCCACAACAGAAGAAGCAGCTTGCACATATAGGCAGCAGGGTTGAGTTAGCCCTTTGTTCTCAGTAGTGCCTTTACTAGTTCAGGCCATGGTGTGTATTGCGCATTATTGTATGTGGCATATATACTCCAAGTGCAATTTATTTGCTTGATTGAAAGAAACAGCATTCACAGTATTGTTTTAGTAAATTAAAAACAATATAAAATAGATTTGCACTCAACCTTAATTTTAGAGATAATGATTGAGAAAAATGCACTTATATTCCACAAATCGTAATTTAGAAAATAGTAAGCATAAACTTTAGTTACTAAGCTTAATTTGTTGTAATATTTATCTGTAATAATTACTAATTTTGTGTAAAGTTTATTTTTAGGATATGTTTTTATAAAGCTCATTTATTTATTATTTTCTAGAATCAATTTCTGATACATTAATTTGGACAGACTTTATAAAGTAAAAATAATAAAACAAATAACTTCCAGAAAAAATATTTTATTTCAACATTAGTCACACATACAAACATCTCCTCAGTCTTGTAATTTCATTGACTATTTCAACCCCAGAATAGACTGACCATAATCTATTCATCATCATCAACATACACACACACATCCCATCCCAGATATAAATAGATAAATCAATTTAGTAGCATAGTTATAAAAGACTGGTAGATTATTGATCAATCTGTACTGTATCCATGCAAAGTTGATTTATCTATAATTATCTATAAACAGGGTTTCTCAAACTGGTGTTCGCAATCCCCTAGGAGGGATTTTCTTGTGTATTGAAAATTTTCTATTTAATTTGCGACAAGTTGTTTTTTGAAACTGTATTTGTTAACGTTCATTAAAAATCTTCTACTGGTAGACTTTCTTTTCTTCGTGCTATCATCTGGGAGCTTTTCATCAGTGGTACGCAGGGTCATAAGTTTGAGAAACCCTATTCTATACTAATAACAATTTTTCAACTACAACCATCCCTGTTACAAACCAACAAACACTACTTACCATTTCTGTAGTATTCGTCGTCTTTCGTCTTCAGTTCTTCTGTGGAGTAGTGTAGTCTTCTATTCTTTTAATTTTATTGCAAAGTTTGTGTGTTAGGTATTTGGTTTGTGATTTGATTACCGCATAAGATTTTTAATCACATGATAAAAATTGTCAAGACCCATTAGTTGTTGAAAAAGAGAGTTATTTTCTTTATTACATTTGATTATGTTATGGGTATCTATTTTAGAATGTTCAGCAAGTAGGCAGTGATTTGTGCTCCTGACTCTACATTTTAAAGTAGTTTTATAATTTTATGGACCCAGTTCCTTTTTGCAAGAGGTACACATTTAATGCTCCAACAGCAACCTTCACTGTTTTTGGATTTATATTTTTCTTCAGTTCAGGATTGACGAGGGTCTTAGCATAGCATTATGTTTTGAAGTGAAAGTTTAATTTTAGGGACCCAGCTGCTGTGAGCACATTTTGCTAACTATTTACTTCTATACTCACCTTATGTAATTTTATATTTTTTTGAGTGTGCTGAAAGCACAGTCTGTTTCAGAGCAACAACTATTGAAAATTTTGAACTTAGCAATTTTAGAATAACTTTTATTTTTTATTATTACTATGTCAAATCATAATTTTATTATTATTATTATCATCAATTACTTGTTGCTTGAATCAGTTTTTTGGCAACTGCTGTTTTACGAAAGTAAAAGATCATGAATTACGTTTTTAAGTTTATTTATTATACCATAGTCACACAAAGAAATGTAAGTAATACATTTATTTTAAAACATTCAACATGTTTCAACACCTAGGTGCGATTTAGAAGCCATTTTTAGTTGTTATTGTAGGTTTTACTATTTTGTAATTATTGTAACATTATATTTAGGCTTCTATCTCAAGTGTATTAAGTTAAAACTACGAAAAGTGCTTCATGTTGCAGGCAAAATCAAAACATGTTGAAAAATATAGTTTTATCCTCTAATCTTAATTAAAGAACTTACAAAATTTTTCAATTTATAAAGAAGAAAGATTTTGTTACTGAAACTACTACATTATAGTAACTAGTTATATTCTGTGGTTTTGATAAGATTATAATGTTTACGAAGTATGCCATTTTATAATATTAATGTTTCAATGATTTGTACGGAAATTGATTCAATTGGTTTTATCTCCAAATAATTTATGTCAATTACATTGTCAAAAGATTTACAAAGTTTTTATCTTTTTGTAAAGAATAATTAATTAGATAGGTACTTTTGTCCGAAACATAATGTTATTTTGGTCCATAAAATTAACAAGTTTTGTCAACTTAAATTATAATGTACTTGAGAGTTGCTGGATACTAGTTTTACACTACTTTAATTTTTGATAATTTTAGCAGGTATTTTTCCTCGGTTTTTGCTATTGAAGAATTTTCAGTTTTTCTTGAAGTTTTTGAGTTTGTTTAGATCCAGGACTTTAAAAACTCACCTTACTGCGGACGCTTCTTTGTAGCCGTCCTGTAAATTACAAATCAGCTTATTTAATTATGTAACAAATAACAAACAATATTATTAAAAATAAGCATGATTTGAACATAAAATGTAAATATGCAAATGAAAATTATTCTTATTTTGATAGAATTTTGAGATTTGTTTTAATATAAAATTAAATAAGAAGCAAATAAAAATAACCACAGGCGCGGTAGAATGTCATAATGGTTGAGGTGGTTAACATGCTTGATGATAGTCGTGCTATTGATATGTTGTAACATATCTGGTTTAAGAATTGCCGGAAGACATCCACTGCTGAAAATACGCCTCCCCCCCATAGACTTCCAACTTGTTCAGACCTACCCACTCTAATGTTTAAATCTAAAAAAATTGCATGAGTCATGGAACTCATGCAATTTTTTTAGATTTAAACATTAGAGTGGGTAGGTCTGAACAAGTTGGAAGTCTATGGGGGGGAGGCGTATTTTCAGCAGTGGATGTCTTCCGGCAATTTTAAACAGATATGTTAAACATAAATAGCACGATATAACAAGCATGTTAACACCTCAACCATTATGACGTCACCGCGCCTGTGTACTAAAGTATACCAACTCAATGCGCTACTTGGGCGGGCGCGCGTAGGGCGAGGCGCGCTGGTAGTGCTGGGGCTGCTGACGCGCGGGCCCCCCCGGCCGTCTGGTCCCCACATCGCGCGCCTTGAACTCCCTCGCAGGCGGAGTGTCTTTGTAGTACGGCTCGTCTTCGTAGTAGCGCTCGCTACGGTCGTAGTAGAAGTCGGACTCGGCGGCGCGCGGCGGCCCGCGGACCTGCGTTGAGTACCCGGGGGTTGAGTAGCCCTGCGTTCATGGTTCATTAGTGTGGGATTTTGGGGTGTGTTGTGAGCTGAGAAGCGGCCTTTAAGCTTAAATTGTATAGAAAATAATGACTTCACTGTTTTTTAAAGAGAAACTTTAAAAGTGAACTTATCCTGAAGACATCTTGGTCAATAGAACAAAACTCAAAGTGCGAAAGCCAGGCTTCAAAAACCTGTAATTTAACAGAAGATGGTCTTGACCATAATCCCTTAGTTCAGAGAATCTGACCTCTTGTTAAAGGTCAAATTAATCTAGACTTAAGAATTTTCGCTCAAGACCACCTCAAATTGACCCATCACGTCCAATATATACGAACCTGCGGCTCCGGCGTGTAAGGGTCCTCATACCCTGCGTAGGGCGTCTCCATGGCGTTGCGCGCGCGGTCCAGGATGCTGATGACCTTGGACTTGCCGGGCATGGGGCGCGCCATCGGCGGCGCGGGCGGCATGCGCGGGGGCGCGCGGCCCGGCGGGCCCGGGCGCGGGGCTGGCGGGCCTGGAGGATAATAGGATGTAAAGCATCTTGCTGTTGGAAACCATTTTATGTAGATACGTGACTGGCTCTCCAGGACGAGATTTCATGGGCTTTCTAGAGGAATAAGACTCTTTTCAAAATTCTACTTATTTGTAAGGCGGTATTCACACTGGCTACTGGCTGCGCGACAGAGCGCGTGATCTTTTATGCTCTCATTGTTTTGAACAATGAAACTTAGACATATCTGCCCTACGCGACGTAGCGCGGTGCCAATGTGTGGTATGCCTAAGTCAATAAACGAAAAACTTGGTATGTGCTTAAATGAATATTTAATTTTTAAATAATAATCAACAAAAAAAACGAAATCTTAGTATTAGTAGTATAAGATGTGTAAATCATGTTATGAAACCGTAAACAAATTGTAAAAATATGAAACTAATAAAGAACTTTGTAAAGTGTAAAGACCTGCTATGATAGGGCCCTGGTAGGAGAAGGATCGTTTGGTGATGGTGCATGCACTGTACAGGACATTCTTGGGAGCCCCCGGTCGCTCTAGCAGCGGTTGCCTCGCCTCTCTGCCATCTGGCGGACAACCAGACTAAGGTTACTTTACTAAGGCCATAATGTGGTGCCTTCACATGTTATGGGATATTTATTAGACTAGACATTTTGATGGCATCCTCAAGAGTATTCTGTACAATATGGTTAGATTAGTTAAAGATTTTAGCACATTACAATAACTCAACACTAATCCAATAATTTTCAGTCATAATAATAGGTGAACAAATACATGGACCATGTATTTTACACTGAAAAAAAAAAGTACATCTTCCTTTTCTTCTCCACATTTCAATCCTATTTTGTGAGTTGAGTTGAAATGAAGTTGTTGTTGAGTTGCTATAATGTGCGAAAACCTTGAAAAAGACAGTAGGGTGTCATTGGCCACGATTCAACAGAAACAAAATATAAATATTTTCTGCCATGAGAGAATGGAAAGGGACAACACAACAGATGGATTTATTATAATCCTTTCAGAACAAGAATCTGCGGACAGTATATACCTGTTATATCAAGAATCTATGGCTTGCTGTGAATAGGTCCGGACCGGACCAAATTCTTTTGAATTTTTAGAACAAATTGTAGGACAGAAAATGAAAATTAAAATAAGGAATGAAAAGTATGGTTTTATTTTAGTGAAATCATGTTTCTGTCGAATTGTAACCATAGTGTAAAAAAAAAATGAAAACTACAAACCTCTATCCATGATATCTCTCATCTGGTTCTGTCGGAACATATCATTATCAGGAATGAGGTATTTCTTCACCTCGGCGAGGGCGTATGCGATCCTCGCGTGCGCCTCCGCGGGCGGGGCCAGCGCTGAGATTTCAACGTGCAGCTCGTCCGTCAGGTGAGCGTATTTCGGGTCCAGGGAGTTTCTTAGCTCTTCCTCTTTTTGTCTGAAAAGTGAAAGAAGGTATAGAGTATCCAACTTTAATTGTATGCTTAAAAATTATGACATACAGAAAAATTGTAAAGGTAAGGTAATAGCCATACCCTAGAATATTTACAATACAAAGTTGAGGTATCCATAAGAGGATCCCTCAATAATTAAGTGGTTATTTAAGAGGTCACAATTTTAAACTTTCCAAAACTAGAGCAAATAACAACCCATGAAAGCACTTTTTGAGCAACAGGGTGGTGAAGGCTTGGAACAAATTACAAGATATTATAAAATCTGAATCCACAAAAAACTTAAAAATTTAATAACTAGTCTGTTATTTTATAACTGAAAAAAAAAACCAACAATGGATCTGGAAACAGGCAACTAACAATCATCTCAACTGCCGGTCTGCTAATAAATAAATAATAATAACAGTAAGGCAAAAATTAGTATAAACAATTTAAACACATTTGATTACCTGTCCCTCATGGAGCCTCGTCCCAATACAGCCATTTTGCACATGGTCTCTTCCTGTAGGTGTTTCATTGTGTTTCCTTTAGGTCCCAGCAGTTTCCCCACAAAGTTAAACTGAAAATAATCAGCAAATTATTGAAATGTCATTGAAAGTGGAATTTCCTTCCACAATCCAGTTCTGAACTTAATAAAGTTTATTGTGTAAAAACTATAACACTGTGTGACAATGTGTAAAACAACAAAGTATGGCAAAGCAGCAGTTGTGTGATATAAAACAACTAAACAGGAGGCAGATTCAATATCCACAAAGCTTCCAGGTAGCAAATCAAACATTTATCTTGAGCCAGTATGCTAAAAATAAGTCAAACCAGCCCCTGTAGCATGCCACTGCGCGATAACGAATATATCGCATCCATCTGTCAAACTCCCAAAAGATTTGACAGATAGATGTGATAAAATGTGTGATAAAACTGCTATTGCTGCCTTATCGCGGCTGCATGCTACGGGGGCTGCTTTTTAAAAGTTATTTACCTTAGGGTGTTCCTTCAAGGGCACAAGAACCTTAACGGTGACCTTTGCTGGTTTCTCTCGGTACACATCCAAGTATTTGCTGTCTTTCGGTGGAGTCCTGCCAGTGGTTTGCACTTTTGATACCTCTGTAAATTGCATGTCAAGTTTAATTTTGATGCACTTACTTACATGGAGTACCTAGGTATTGATTGACAGAGATTTGAGGTAGTCAGGAAGCCTTTTATTTTCATTTGGTGTGTTTCATTGCTATCTATTCTGGCGTCTCAAGTCTATCGTTCTACGTGAGATGCGTGAGGTCATTGAACCTCAAAACTGTTGCACCATGTTTTCTTGTACAAATATTTGACGAGGCCGGGTGAAATATTCGAGGGAAAATGATGTGGCGATGTATTTTCACGCAGCCACAGACACCGGCACTCTTGTACAAAACAACCTTCCGTCGAAAGAAAAGTATAAAAATTACCACGAAAATGTATTTTGGAAATGGCCTACCTTGGTCGATAAGTTTGCAAGATATAGGAAATTTAGCATTGTTGAGCTTGATCTTCTCAGCCAATAGGTCCCTCATGTATTCGCCGGCTTTTTCGTTAATTTTTGAGCCGTCCTCGCCATCTTGACCTGCTCCGTCGTCCCCATGGCCCTCCATGTCTTGGTTAGAATTACGCTTAAAATCACTGCTGTTGTAGCCGTTCTTATCGTATTCACTTGCCATTTTATACTTATCACACAATTATTAGCACTATTTTCACGTGAAACGTGTATTTATTATGAAAAACTACACAAATGCACTCGTACGATACGACGCGATTTGACGCGAACGAATGCTAAAAAAAAAAAAAAAATTGTTTTCTTGTCTATGGTTAGTCAATAAAATTTACGGCACCTATCTTTACCTGTGCGAATTGTGCGATTTTAACAAAACGCTTTCTTTTTCAGTTTATATGAGCAGGACATGAGTAATAAAATGTTGACGCTATTGTTCACATATTCAAAGTTAGTGACTAACCTATGCTAGAATCAGCTATTTTTAAATGCAGATATTTTGCGGGTAAAAACCCGGGAGGTTCCCATCTCTACGACGGGTGTAGACTTCCGGTGCGCTCTGATTGGTGGATTCTCTTTTGTCTATGGTTGAAAAAAATGTTACCATATGCGTAAATAAATTTCTACTTTTATTTTAATTTTAACCTAAGTAGGTACAGAGAAAAAAGGAACAATTTTATCGTCTCAAACACTGTCTTATGCTGTGCTCATGAACAAAAAATAAATCACTCTAGTGTAAAAAAATCGTTCTTGTTTTTGTCTAGGATAAAATACGGACTCTTTGTTTTTACATTTTATTTAACAATAAAAATGTACAATAATTAACAAGGTATCAACAAATTAACAATTAAAAGCCTAATTAGCAAATTTAATTTCTAGCAATTTCTTGGTCATTTTCCTTGCTGCTTTTAGCCTGGCTCGTTGGACGACTATAACTCCAAAGTCCTCTTGGGGTACCATCATTATTTCATATTTTTTGGTATCAATGCGTAGCACCATTATTTCATCAAACACATTCTAGAACATGAATGAAGTTAATTTTTTATCGGGAAAGCTTGTAATATATTGTTACCTACTCTACTATCTACCTATACCTATGCAAGAGATGATTGCAAGATTTTCCATGCTGGACTGGGAGCGAAAGAAAAACATAGAATGTGCCAGCTGCTTCTCCTCCCGGGCATGCTTTAAAAACCAGCTAATGGATTCGAGGGTTTAATTGTAATTAATCATTTGATTCAGTATTTATTACAATTTAATATTTGCTGAATTTTTTTTGGCCTGTACAGTTTTGCTAGTTTAATTTTGAAAATTCTAACCATTTCCTTGACTGCATTTCGAACCACACTCCCTAGGGGGTTTATTTTTCTGCCGAAGTTTGTTGCGTTCACCACAGAGATGTTTGTGAATACTGGCTCACCTAGGATAAAATGCTCAAATCAGTGTAAAACCGTCAACAATTTTTTACGATCTAATTATAACAGTTAAAAAGAAAAGTGACCAATCTAACCTACTTCAGTAAACTTAAACTATGTTTTGATTATAATAATAGTGTAGGTACAGTAGTTTAACCCTACATAGTGAGTAGGTACTTTTTAAAGGCTGCTACACACATGGCGCCGCCGGCATATCCACTATCACAAACAAGCAGAAACGGGCATTCCACGCGAAACTCAATCTTATGATTTGGAAAGAAGGGGTTGGGACTTGGGCTATTCAGCGCAACAGCCACTGCGGCCTGTATAGCTAGGGTCCTATTGGGCATCGTTGTATGGAGACCTGACCAATTTTGCGTCGAGCAGTGCCACTTGGTATGGACGTTATATGGACCAAACTGAGCCTATTAAGCCCTGTTGCCACGCATGACTCCGCGTCAGAGGGGTGGGGCAGGGGCTCAAAGTACCAAACAACCGCGCTCGGAAAAAAAAAATCTGGTGGCTACATTTGAGATACAAAGCCGAGTCTGGTGTCGTTTTCAGATAACTCAATGATGGCCGATTCATTGGGCATAACTTTTTTGCAGGTATTCATAGAGGAAAAATACGTAACGCCTAAAATTATGTATAACCAGTGTTAAAAATTTACAAACAGTCCCCTATATTTTCAGATTTTTATTTGGAAGATGATTTATAAAAAATAGTCAGTAAAAGCCCATTTAATACAGATTATAAAAACATAAACATCTAATATGTTTTTATTAATATTAACATAGAAAAAAAATATTGAACGTACGTGCGGCCTATGTTGTGGCGCGGCAAACGAGTAGGTATCTACGATTAAGGCCTGATTCGTGATAGATTTGCCGAATTCAAAAGTCTGTATCTGTGAGCCAAAGCTTTATTTTCACATAAAAACTATTTAGTTTGTTAAATAACAATTTAAGAATTAATATATAATGACTTCGTCAACAGGTTTTCTTTTTCTCCCACTCTTGCCCCTATTTCTTCTGGGTGTCCTCCATCAATCGTGCGACAGAGTCATTACTGACTTTCTTGCTCACTGTGTTCCATTTTCTTAAGAAGTCTTAATGGTCTCTTCCGGAAGACGCCCTTAACTAGAACCCAATATCTTTCGATATGACCGCACTGTGGAACATTGGGTGGGGAGCTTGAGGCACGATTTGGATATCGTTTTGTTGGAGGAAATTGATGGTGTCCTTAGGGTAGCGACACGTAGACAGATCTGGCCAAAATGAAGCCTAAGTATCATGTTTTCAAATAATAGGTAATAGGCCTTTTCTTGAAACATTCATTAATATAATTTTCCTTGTTGATTGTTCCAGTTGTAACAAATGCACGACTGCAATCACCACAGGGACAAATGCCTGCCATACCAGATGTTTGGAGACAAACTTCTCCATTCCAATTGTGGTTTCTAAATCATGGCATAATATTGATCACCAAGCAATGAGGAAAAATCTGCTTTTACATAGGTTTCGTCACGAACGAATGAAGTGAAAAGTGTGCCTAGAAAGTCATACAGCTTTCCAGACCTAGTTTTTATTTTTGCTCTTTGTTTTTCCCAAGTTTTGGCACGATTTGCTTCTTCTTGGTCTTCATAGCGGCAAATTTCCTTAGCATGTCTTACCATGGACTGACTTGCAACGTTTTTTAGCAACATCGCGTTCCGACATCCTGCGGTTATAAAAAATCGTTGTAATGATTTTCCTATCGAGCCCAGGATCACGAGCACCACCACGTTTTATGTTTTGAAGCTTTTGAGCGATCGACAGGGTCTCAAAGTCTCATTTTAGAACCATATCAAATGTTCTTCTCAGAAGTTTAGGTCTTTTGCGATGAAATTGTTCGGTCGCTGAGTATTTCCCATCTATTTAACAGCGATTTTCTCACGTTGTTCACGTAAATTCATTTTTCTGGCTTTTCATCGAATTTTACACGGAATACCTACTTAAATAGATTTATAATTTAGAAACATTAGCACTATCGATGCTGCAAACCAAGTTAAAAAAGGGTGGAAGACTTTAATGTGGCAGATTTTTGAATTTGGCAAATCTATTACGAATCAGGCCTTATTTCCATTTCACCCTATATTAAACACAAACAAACACGACCACACTCATAGCCCCCACTAAGATTCTCTGTATCGGGGTGCCATGGACATACACAGAAACAACCACAAAGAACACCCAGACCCAGAAACAAGCATTTAAATTCATCATTTAAATTTCTGCCCCGGCCGGGAATCGAACCCAGGACCCTCTGCGTAGCAAGCAGATACACTGCCAACTAGGCTGTGGGGGGCGTCAAAAACAACACCGTCAAAAAAAAAAAAATGTAAATCGACACATTCAAATTACATATTTATTGCATTTTTAGCTCTTTTCGCACTATGGCGCTGAATATGGTCGTACATAAGTATAATATATTTTTATTACATTATTAATAGGTAAAAAGTTAATTGTGTTGTTTATGTTTTTGTAATTATATTAAGAGAGCTTTAACAGAGTTTTTTCTTATCTTCAATATAAAATCTGAAAATAAAGGGATTTGTTTATATTTTTTTAAACTTGGAATGCACAATTGTAGCCATTTTTATTTTTTTTCTATAGAAGCATACAAAAATTAGATGGCCAATAAATTTGTCGTCTTCGATATATCCGAAAACGACACCAAACTTGACTTTCTACCTCCATAATATCCACTAGATATTTTTTTTTTCAGGCGCCGGGATTTAGATATTTTAATACCGCAATAAGTTTTTTTTTTTTTTACATTACTATTAGGTAATAAGTTATTTGATGTTAATGTTTTTGTAATCTACATTCAAAGAGCCTTTAGTGAGTTTTTTTTTTTCACCATCTTCCATATAAAAATTTGAAAATGTTGGGGTTTGCTTATATTTTTTATACACTTGGAGTGCAGAGTTGTACGTATTTTTAATTTTTTTTCTATGAAAACATACAAAAATGAGATGGCTAATGAATTGGCCATCTTCGATTTATCAGAAAACGACACCAAACTTGACTTTGTATCTCAATTACATCCACTAGATTTTTTTTTCTAAACGCCGGGAGCTTGATACTTTAACCCCCTCCCCCTCCCCCCTGTCGCGGAGTCGAGGTTGGCAACAGGGCTTATTTAGCTCAGTTTGACCTGTAGAATAGCCATGCCAAGTGGCAATGCTCGACGCAATTTTGGTCAACTTTTCCCAATAGGACCCTAACTACTACGGCTGACGTGTCAAATATTCCAAGTAAATGTATAGAACATTCCTGTCCCGTCTAGAAATAAAGCAATCATGCATATAGATGCAACATACTAATGGGGTAGGCAGAGCAAAAACGACCTAAACAAAGGTCGTTTCGCCACGTCTGACAAGTTTTGAGGGTTATTAAAGATGATTTATGTATATTGCTATAGTGACGGGTTGTCAGCCCATCGCCTAAATGGCAATACACTGAAACCCTCAAATGGTTTTTACAGTATGCCCGGAAGGAGATGCAGCTGGCACATTCTATGTTTTTCTATCACTCCCAGTCCAGCACGGACGTAAATATATAGATGCAAACGTGAGATTTTTGTATGTATTTGTAAATAACCTACTGAACCCTCAAAAACGTCACAGTATCTAACTTACCAGGCTAGCTAGTAAAACAATGTTCGTCTCGTATTTTTCTAAATTCGCAAGTTTTAACTAGCAGCGCCTGACAGTCTGTTGATAGCAATTAAACTTGTTTCGCAGTTAACACCTGCATCTGAGTGAGCAATTAACTATTCGCCTGCGAAAATGGAGGGGGAAGCTGCGATTCCAACTAGGACTGTAACAAGTTAGTTAGTTTAAATATGCTGCTGTTGCTTTTTAAATAAAAATTACATTATTTTACTAAGAGATTTCGAAGTAGACTATTTTTGTAAAGCATAGAAATGTTTCATATACCTAACTAAAACAATACCAGCAAAGCAGAATTGAAGTCTAGCATACTCAAAAGAATGTTACAGTCTTCATTTCTCTTCGACAAGAATAAAGTAACAACGTACTTAAAACCCTACGCTCGAATATTCAATCTAATTTTATTGTACGTACCTACTTTGTTTTAGTAAAGACCTTATTACAGTGTGTATGCTTCCCATATACTGATAGGGATTTCTCAGTCAACCAAAATAATCAACCATATTGAAATAAGGATATTCTTTCAGGAAATTATTTTTTTTATTGACTTTTCCATCCAAAAACGGCCATCTTGATCAAACAATTTGTACCGGGAAGCCAAAAATTCTTTAAATTTTCTGAAAGAATTCCGTTCTGAAAGTTCTTTAGTTTCGTTGACTAGGCAAACACTCTCAGTTTGCTAAAAGCTGTCCTTTACACCCGTTATATTGTTACTTGTTTTACTAACGACCTTATATGTCTCAATTACCTTGTTCAAATGAATCCTCGCAGAAATAACAAGTCTATCTAGTAACATGCCCGCTACATAGCTAAAAATCCATTAGATACCTCTCTGCGAGCATGACATGTAATTTTAGCTTGTCTAGACCATAACGTATCTCCTGCTGGGATGGATACAGTTTTATTAGGTCCTTATTTACTCTACGATAGATCTATCCGCAGATACATTTTTAAATTTTCCCAAGCATTATTAGTATGTATACGCGTTCGCCCTTGCATATCATATTTGTAAATTACATTTTTCTTGTGTTTAGGCAATAAAGTATAATTATTATAAATCCTGTTATGCAGTATAAGCGGTTTTATGGAGGTGAAGGGATAAAGATGTTATTTGATATCGTGAATAAATAGGAAAATTCACGTACTAATGCAAAGGTAAAATACTTACCAATGCCAAAATCTTCATTCGTCAATTGCCTAAATATACCTAAATATTCTAAAAAATTTGGTGTAATTAAGCCTTTAGGACCATTTTGTCGACTTCCTAAAATGTCGACTTCCCAAAAAGTTGAGTTTCCTAAAATGTTGATTTTTCATAGTTTCGCAAAATGTTGACTTAAGCCTATGACTATAATAATATTAGATCTCCAACAACCTTGACTGTGATTCCTTGACTAAATTCTGATTCTGATTCTGATTATGTCGCAGTAAATAATCATTATCGCGTAAACAGGACCAACTCCGCAGACTGGAAGCGACATGCAAATAATGAAAGTTCGTCACCGAGCGTTCGACGTCCTCGCCGTCAGTAAGGGGAAGCTATATCATGTCATCTATATACTTTTGAAAAACACTCATGATATCAAAGTTTTTAAAACATAAAAACAGAGGAGGGGGGGTATTGATCGAGCAGAATTTTATTCAGCAGCATCAAATTTAGTCTAAAACCACTCGCTGTCAAACCGTTATATCCAGAAGGAGAATGGTATTGAGATTTTTCTTACAGTCTATTATGATTCAGTCATATTTTTCCCTTTTATTTGTGCCGATATCTTATACATATAATAAAACTGTAAAGTAGGTGAATTCTGTACATTGAATATTTAAAAAAAAAAATGCATTGAGGGGGCTTCTTACACGTAATAGATCTCAAAAATATTTTTTTTGAATTTTTTGTCTGTCTGTCTGTCTGTCTGTCTGTCTGTCTTTCTGTCTGTTTGTCCGGGCTAATCTCAGAATCTACTGGACCGATTTTGATGGGATTTTTTTTATTTGACTCAGTATGACCTAGAGAGTAAACTAGGATATAAATAATCACGCCAATCGACTTAGGGGGTAGGCAGGCAATTGAATCTCAGAAACTACTGGACGGATTTTGATGGAACTTTTTTCATTTAACTGAATTTTTCTTGGACAGTAAACAAGGATATAAATAATCACGCCAATAGACTTAGGGGGTAGGCAGGAAATTAAATCTCAGAAACTACTGGACTGATTTTGATGGGACTTTTTTCATCTGACAGAGTTTTACCTGGACAGTAAACAAGGATATAAATAACCACGAAATGACTTAGGGGGTAGACAGGAAATTGAATTTCGATTGTTTTTTAACCGATTTTGATAGATTTTTTTATCGGGTTATTCTTTGCGGTTTGGTTATTTGTTGCTTTGTTGTTGTTTTTAAAGTAGGTAAGTTCCTTTATTGTAAGTAGCAATGCCTCGAAAACGACAAAATCTCACAAAAATCAGTAAATAATGCTTAGATTCTCACTGGATGTAGAACGGGAAAAACTGTTTTTATACTAAGAATTCCACTCATTTCCAACAATTTCCCGTTCTAATTTAAGCGCACACAGTTTCCTAAAAGCCTCTGCTTAGCAAAGACCATCAACAAATCCCAAGGTCAAACTCTTAAGGCTGCTGGGGTGGATCATAGATAAAAATGCTTTTGCTTCGGCCAGTTGTATATATGTTGCATGTTCACGTCACGAGTGAGTAGCGCTGAGCAATTGTTTGTTTTAGCTACAGCGGGCAAGATAGAGAAATTCTGTGATTTAAAAACTTATTTATTACTTTCGCATACTTCAATGCGAACGAAGTCGCGGGCACCAGCTAGTTTAATAATAAGTTTAGCAAACATCTACACAACAAGATTATAACGATTCACGGAATAAAAAATATTTTTTTACCATCATCTTCCTAGCCTTTTTCCCGTATTTCCCGGGGTCGGCTACCTAATCTAGGGGATTGAACAAGGGTACTGGTTTTTACACAGAGCGACTGCCATCTGACCTACGCTACTCAGAAGGGAAACCAGACCCAATCCTAGATTAGGTTACATTACACACGACCTTTGAATTTCTTCGTAGGTGTGTGCAGGTTTCCTCACGATGTTTTTCTTCACCGTAAAAGCGCAAAATAAACGTACATATGAAATTCGATAACCAAAAAACACATTTGTACGTGGTGGGATTTGAACCACAACCTCCTGCACAGAAGGCCGCGGCCCCATCCACTACACCATCCGGGCTAATAATCATAATGATAGTCAGTAAATATATCCTTTCACCCGAATACGATCATTCATCATCATTTTCAGCCCACATCGACCCACTGCAGGGTATAGGCCTCTTCTCTATTACGCCAATCCTCACGGTCCTGTGCCAGTCTCATCCAGTTTGTTCCTGTTATTTTGGTGATATCGTCGGACCATCGGGCTGGTGGTCTGCCTACTGGCCTTATCACTCCTATTGGCCACCACTCTGTGACTGCTTTGGTCCACCGTCCGTCATTCCGCCTAGCCAAGTGTCCCGCCCATCTCCACTTTAATCTTGTTAATCGCTTACCTACATCTTCAACTTTTGTTTTTCGTCGAATTTCGACGTTGGGTACGCGATCAACGAGAGAGATGCCTAGCATAGAACGCTCCATTGCTCTTTGTGCGACCTTTATTTTGTGCATATTCTGCTTAGTGAGCGTCCATGTTTCGGCACCGTAAGTGAGGATAGGCAAGACACATTGGTTATACACCTTGGTCTTCAGGCATTGGGGTAATTTCGACTTGAAGACATCCTCCAGTTTTCCAAAAGCAGCCCACCCCAATCCAACGCGTCTCGCGATCTCCTTCTCCTGGGCTTTTTGGTCAAAAGATAAACGATGTCCAAGATAGACATAATCATAAATAATATTCCCCTTAAACCCTGCACGCCATGTTCCTGCAATACACTGGCTAATTAAACTTGGGAACCCAAAGTCTCACTGTGTCCCGCAATGTTTTCCGTCGTTTCTGAACGTTGATTCGGTACTAACACAACAAACGATGGATTGACTCCATCCATATGCAATGATAGTCTCTACAAGGTCATGTCATGTCATGACATAAAATGACAATGATGTTCAATTGAATGATTTTCAGAACATTAAAGTGGGATATAAAGAGAAATTAAAGATTAAAATAAGTCAGACAGACAATAAGACATACATGACTGCGAGATTGGCAAATGTATAGGTGGTGAGAAGACAATGATGTCCAAGTGTAAGGCCCGTATTTAAAACAGCTCTCAAGTGTGACAGCGAGTTTGAGTTCGTATCAGAAATGTCATTTCAGTACAAAATGACCTGTCAAATCCATACTTAATATTGCTCTCAATCTTGAGAGCGCTTTATAAATACGAGCCTACGTTTACCAGAACATGGGATAAATAAAAGCGCATAAAATAGGTATACGCTAGGTATACTGTTCATGAATGGTTTTATTCGTCACGGTACAAATTTTAATCATTAAACGTAAAACAATATTTATCATTGCATTTGAAGAATGTGAACTGTACAGTCATAACGGCTAGAATTTTTATGAAGTTATGAAAATTATATGCTTCAGAAACGAAAATTTTGTTTTCAGCAAAGTCTAAAAAAAAAGCTACGTACGATGCAGAAAACAATTTAAAATAATAGCATGTAAATTAATATAAAACTTTGAAGAAAAGATAATGTTTATACATTTTTATATAATTATGCTATCTGGGTGTAAGTAGATACGCGTAGGTACCTTTCTTTAAATTTCAAACATTGCACGATACTTAACAAGTTCTTTTTTTTATAGGTTATTCCGCCAAAGCAAGTAATAGTTACGAAAAAGGAAGTTATAGTAATGATAAAGAAAGTAGAAGTTATGACAGTGTAGTTGAAACAGTAAGTGACAATATGAGTGAAAGTATATCTGATAGTAGTGATGATAACAATGCCAAAAGAGAACTCCAAATGAAATTAATTAATGAAGGAGTACTGAAAGGCAAGCATGGTCGGAAACGCACTACTACTCCATATTATTCCTCAGTAGAAAACTCTTCCGATTCTCCAGAACCTAAGCATGTTATTATATATTACACAAGGAAACGGCCTCACGGTTTATCAAAAAATCGGCTAAAGTATTATAATAATCCCAGGCCTACTAAAACTTCATACTATGAGGCAGATGAAACAGGCTGGCCTTCAATTAAATCGAAAAAGCCCTACGCAACAGGCTCAGATAACCATACAGAAAATGGATGGCCTTCTGTCAAGTATAAAAAACCCTACCCTACAGGTGGGGATGACCCAATAACTAAAGATATTTGGATCGGAAAGCCTATTGACAACTCAGACAGAGAAAATGGGCCAAGTAAAAAATCAAAAAAACCTTATCCCACAGAAGCTAGGCCTTCTGTTAAGTCAAAAAAGCCGTATCCTACAGATGACCCAAAAACTAAAGACGTTTGGGTCGGAAAATCTATTCATTACCCAGAAACAGAAAATGACAGACATGGTAAAAAAACAAAAAAGCCTTATCCCACAGAAGCTGGGTGGCCTTCTGTTAAGTCAAAAAAGCCGTATCCTACAGATGACCCAAGAACTAAAGACGTTTGGGTCGGAAAGCCAATTGGCAACCCATCCAAAAGACAAACAAAAAAATATGGCCAAAGTAAGCCACCGGAATGGGATTCGGAATGATTAAAATTGCTTGCTTATTATTTTGATTATAATTAAATACATAGCATTATTAAACCTTCCTTGTATAGGGAGTTAATAATAAAATACCTATATTTCTCAATGAATTTTAATAAACATTTTCTTAATAGTAAGTCTTGCCAAAATTCTGAAAATTATGTTTGAACTACATTATTATATTAACATCTAAACATCATAATCAAAGAAAATGGATATCAAATATTCTGACAGAAGCAATCGATTTTTAAGAAAAGGCGACCTTAAAATGACTACATACATATAATCACACCTTTATCCCTAATGGGGTAGGCAAAGCGTAAACAACCTAAACATAGGTCGTTCCGCCACGTCTGACAAATTTTGAGGGTTATTCCAGATGGATCTGTCTATAGTGACAGGTTGTCAGCCCATCGCCTAAATTACAATACTGAAACCCTCGAAGCCCTTAGCTGACTTTTACAGCATGCCCGGGAGGATATGCAGCTGGCACATTCTAAGTTTTTCTCTCACTCCCAGTCCAGCATGGAAGTTATATATATGAATGACTACACAATTAAAAATGCGTATATGTGTCTCTGGTTTTCCATTGGTAGCAAAAATACTACTAAACTAATATAAGTCTATACTATAGTTCCTTGGGGGAGGCCTATGTCCTGCAGTGGGCGTCTATCGGCTGAGACGACGACGACTTGTAATTTACTATCACGAGAGACCAGAAAGTGACAGCTAATATTTTAGACAAGATTTAGTTAAGTCGTGTCCTCAACAAATCGATAGCATTGATCGCCTTTTTCTTCGTTATGTTTATTAGAAAATTTCCCATGTTGAAAATTAACATCTAATGCTAATTTAAATTTACTTAAGATAGATGAGACGTAATAATTTTATAAATATTTATTTTTTAATCAGCAATCTCAAACTTCCTGGGTTTTTGGCGCCATATCCTCTAGTAGTAGTTGCATATGGTTCACGATGTGTACTCTTGTAGACGTGGCCTTTTCTTGTAGTCCATCTACTTTTTGTTGGATATGGTTTATTATATGAAACGTCAGTAGGGTACAACGGTCGACCATATATATCAGTCAACGGTCGACCATATATATCAGTTGATGGTAGTGGATTATGACTTAGCCAGTCAGAAGTTGGCGTTGTATACCAAACTACAACATGTTTTTTATGCGTTTTAGGCGTACGAGTATCTGGACGCTTTTTATATCTCTTTTTTGTAGGGTACCAGTATCTGTCATCATCTGTTTCCGAAGAAGAACTTGAACTTGTGGAAAGCGACAAACAAGTGGAATGTCCATGTTTACGTTTCCGCAAAACTATATCATCATTGATGGGATATTTTTCAACGCCTATAGTATGAGCTGATTCTCTTAAGTCATCATCAAAGGCACTGTCTACACTGCCTTCTTCGTCATCTTCGAACCTATCATACACCAAGTCATTGGACTCGCTTTTGCTTAGTTGCTTACATAACAATATATTTCCATGATTTTCATTTCCGTTACTTCCGGCCACTTTGTAAACTGCAAATTAAATAAGTACCTATCACTTTATTAAGCCTTAAAATAAACCGTTTATATTTTCTTCCTTACCCATTGTTATAATTATGGTAAAATAATAAAGTGCCTTCATTTTTAGTTAGGTATTGTTTATCATTGTATTTTTAATTTCACCTTTGTGACAATAATCCGATACAAAACTTGTTCTTACAATTTCTTTTGCCCAAATAGTATGATGTGTGTTGTTTGGTTAGCTCAATAAGAAATTTGATTAAAGTAACAGGACCATTTCAAAGTAAATATACCTCACGATTTTTTATGTCAAATGTTTATAAACATGGCATCGTGTATATTTCAGAATGGACTTGGTTGAAGTTTTGTATTAAAATAGAATTATAAAATTCATAATCGAAAATGAAAAGTGTTGAACACAATGATATATAGATAAAGTAAAAATTAATGCAATCATTTATTAAGCTGCACTTACAATGAGTACGTAACAAAATTAACTAACGTATGTCAAAACTTGAAGTTCTCACACTTGAAGATAAATAGCATAACTTATACCGTTATGATTTTTACACCATTTATTAAGAAGTGCATAACATTAACAACGAATTAATTTTTCAGCTTTCGAATTGGATGGGAGTGGTAACATTGAAGAATTAGGAAAAATGTTATTGATTAAACTTCTTTTTAAAAAAGGGTCTAATGATACAGATGGATTGGAGCGTATCATAAATGGTGAAGAAAACAAGAAATTTGATAAGCACGTTGGACAAAATCCAAAGAAAATTGATATGAATTTAAGTTATCACAAGTATCGAAGGGCCCCTTCTGACAGTTCTGACACAGAAGATACGGCAATTTCAGGCTCTAGAGCTTGTCTGTATTGAGGAATGCCTTTTTCTGTCGTGTACCAGTGAATTAAAGATACATTTAAAGATACATTTAATTCACTGGTACACGACAGAAAAAGGCATTCCTCAATACACTTATGAGAAAGATAAAAGTAAAAACGAATCTAGTTTAGATAATACAGCAAACCAAAACATTGATATTCTCGTTGGGCAAAATGCAACGACAAAAGAAAATAATGTAAGCACTCACAAGTACACTTTTGAGATAGAATTAGATTTAAATTTAAAAGACGAGACGCTTCTTCAGAAGCACATTTCGGTTACTCTCAAAAAAAGATGCATGTCATTTTATTGGCACACGACGGAAAAAGGCAAGACTCAATAAAAATACTAAATAATGATACTTGTACAGATATTACAACTCCCCAGCATGACCAGTGAGACATTATTGGTTCAATTAATGATTAATATCTTATAGGTATCACTAAATTGATAGAATATTTTAATATGCAGTAAGGTTGTGTTGTTTACTAAGGTACCTTAAGAATCAACAAAACTTATTTTGTTATTTTTTTTACAATTCACTCTAAGTGAGATTTCTATTTCATCTATTTTGAATCAGAGGGGAGGCTAAGCTTACGCCTATTTCATACACTCGTGTCTGCTGAGAAGTGCTTGTCCATTAATGAGATTATTTTACAATTTCCCTCTTACCCCTCTGGTTTGAGAAATTTAAGAGGATATGTCATGTTGGGCGTCCATCCGACTACAGAAATTACGCCCACCCTTGTTATCCAACCCTGCAAGTGACAACGATCCTGAAGGGAAACCTCGCAGGAAAAATGTTTAGGACCCCTGTATGGCCAAAAAAGATAAACGGCAAGGGTAAGAAATTTAACCAAACGCCTGCACGATTTTTAAAAGCAAACATTTTGTACGCAAAAACTGCTCATAAAAAATGGTTGCTACGCACTTGCAGAAAAACGGTTTATTCCGCATATATTTTTCTACAAAATGAATTTTGGAGTGGCGGGAAAAGTTTTACAAAAGTAAATGGTACTCTTACAGGCCCACTTAAAAAATAAAAGCCGAAAAATCAAATTTCTCAAGAATCAATTGGGTTGAACTGTGTATACTACTCGAACGTGGTTCATTTCATAGAAGAGAACGGAATATCTAAAATATAACCACATTAAAAGAGATGTAAAATAAATGTGTAGTTATGGGTAAATCATCGTAAAATTGCTAATTCTTTCTCAGCGCCTGATTAACCCTAGACTGTTTAGTTAGGCTGTAGCCTAGGGCGCGAGGGTCGGGGGGGCGCGCTCAAAACATGTCTTTGCATGCACTAATTTAGCATAATTGCATCTACCTTATAAACTGTACGTACTACTACATAATGTCAACTAGGCCGAGACAAAACACTAAATCTAAATGCGCTTGAGAGTCCCTGATTTAAACAATAAATTTAGAGATTTCAAAAAGCGTATCTTTTTATCTGGCTAGCTAGATAATATTTAATTTATTACGGTTAAGATTTTGTAACTTATAATTTGGGCCACACTCACAGCAGGGCCGCACTCAACGGCCCTTTTTCCCGGATTAACCGCGAGCCAGGGCCGTAACTCGATCATATTGTAACATGATTACGGACTCCGTACTCCAAGCTTTTATCTATAATGGCCTATAATATTGTGTATACCACTAAGGCTCAGGAAGCAACAGTTCGACGACGAGATTTTTTAAAACTATATTCCAGGTTTATTGCCGTACAAAGCTACTCTCCATGATACCTACTATCCATTCAAATTCTTTTATTATTATTCAGATTATATAATTTATTATTAGTAAGTTTTTAGCTGAAGAAGTCCTAAATTATAGTATGTAATTATTTCTACTAATTAAACAAAATAGTTGCCATTCATTTTCAAGAAATAATTTTTGCCATGCTTAATGACCGTTTTAGTATGGCTAAAATTATTTTCTTAAAACGAATGGAGTATAGGAGATAGAATCGAAGTTTGAGCAAGTTCATTCAAAAGCCTTTATAACGGTAGCATACCTACCTACCCATAATAACGACATGACAGTAAGTTACTTGGGACGGCGGCTACATCTGAAGCAAATAAAAAACAGAATAACATTGCTAAACGTTAAATCGGTTGTAAAACAAGCCCCCACTCCAAACATAAATTACATCCAACTGTGCAACTCAAACTAAAAACCGTTATTTGTAAGATGGCGGAAGTCGAAACCGGAAGCTGCTGCAAGCTGCAGAGGAGAGATATTCAGCACTTCCGGTCTAGCGCGCAAGCGAGGAAATGAATAGTCCATCTATTGAAAGGTACAGAATATGTTGAATTTTTCAGAAAATACTTCAATATTAGATATTTTTAAGTGTTTAGTATCACTTGTTCAAACTTGTCTGAAGGTCTAGACTGCAGTGGATTCTGGAACACCTAGTAGAATAAGAGGTTCTGTGGATACTGACTTATGATTTAAAAAGTTAGGTATATCTTGAATCTTTTTATTTTTTTTATTTTTTATTTTACCCTACTTTTGTCAACGCTATGTTACGATGATGATGTATCAGAGGCAAATTACCATTTAAGGACATAAACACGGCAAACAAAATACGTTACCAATACCCGCAATTCTAATAATCATCCCAAGGGCTCTACCTACATCGCATCGCTGTTTACAAAATGTTTAGCGTAAACATCTGTCCGACTCGAAACGCAAACTCGACGTCTGAACTCGTTGTGACCTGTCAGGACCAGAAGCTATTGACGAGGGTCCAAGCTTGTTGGTAAGCGATTATTTAGTTGACCTCTCCAATTGAGATCTTTGTTAATTCAGTACTGAGGTACTATGTGGGAGTATTGAAATACCGGTAACGTGTAGAGCAGTTGTGTAGAAATTTGCATACAAAAAAACTGAACAACTTTTTCGAATATCAACCGAATGACGATCTCATACAAAATTAGGTAACTTATTATTAGCGTCTTTTCCTGATCATTTTGAACCTGAAAGAAAGTACAGATTTAACGAATTATTGAGCGGTAGTGAACTCAACAGATATAGATTGTTATTCTGCAGAAAAAGACGCTGATAAAAAGCCATGATTGTGAACAAACGTAATATTTTGAACCTTTTTAATAACATTGGAAACCAACAATTATTTGCAAACTAAAAATTCTGTTACGAAATATATTTTCTTGAAGTCTGAATTTTCACGTGGTCCGTCGTCACGTTGCACGTTACGGTTCAGAAAATAATATTCTATTTACCTAACGCCATCTTTGCCTGACACGACGCTACGGACACTCTTTATTTCGAAATAGGATTTTCGAATGGAATTTTCTGAAATATCAATATGAAGTTTGTGAAATATTCGAAAGGTTTTGGCTTACAACCATCCTTTCC
Organism: Scrobipalpa atriplicella; assembly: GCA_029255725.1. Classification (NCBI taxonomy): domain Eukaryota; kingdom Metazoa; phylum Arthropoda; class Insecta; order Lepidoptera; family Gelechiidae; genus Scrobipalpa; species Scrobipalpa atriplicella. The sequence continues at coordinate 11,898 of JARACY010001598.1, read as the reverse complement.
TCTTTTAACATAGTTAGTTATTCTTTAATTTAATAAACCCTCAAGTCTCTCAGACGTTTAATATAGAACAATACTTTCCTTCATCTAAGTTCAGCATAAAACAATTTGCTGTGTTCTTTTGGTCTTTGTGAACGTTTCAGTGGCTTTTCACCTTCTAGAAAAACTCGCTCGATCGTCTACTCTGACTCGGTTAAAATATCTTTGGCCTTTTGTAAAGCAAGAGTTAATCCATTGCATATCAAACTTATATCAAAACAAAAGCCAAATTCTCACCCCATATAAATATAATACAGAGTAAACAATATAACCCGAAACCACAAGAAACAGAAACCATAAAATCGCCAAAGCAACCTCACAAACTGTTTATTATCGATAATCTGGCGAACAATACGATATATTCGAGCAATCCTGAGCCCTTTGTGCGGACAAAAAAGGAAAGGGGAATATATCCGGATAAACCGAATATCCTGAATCCTCGTGTAAGAATTAAGGTTGTAGCACACATATCAACACGGTAGCGGATTAAAAAAGACTTGGGTATAGAGTGTTACCTAAATATTTTTTGAATAAGACCTCTACACCCATATCTCCACCCAAGGATCACCACTATTATGGGGACAGCAGCTCCACACGCATTTAGCACTTTTCAGTGATCGTCAGCTCGTCATCGGTCAGTCGCATTTCTGAACGACACAACATCTACAGAAGATAACGTCATAGTCTGTAACTGCAAAGGTTTTAAATTATGGATCATGAAGATTTACCGTCCGTACTCTTAGGCTCGTATTTATAAAGCGATCTCAATATTGAGAGCAATATTGAGTGCGGATTTGACAGGTGATTTTGTACTGGAATGAAATTTCTGATACGAACTCAAACGCGCTGTCACTCTTGAGAGCTGATTATAAATACAGGCCTTAGGTATTGGCATTTAGGTAGTCTTAAGTATTTAGGTAGTTCAAAAATGTCTTTAAATGCTGCATAATTTAGTCGGTATAAAGATAGGTATTTGGTGGCGACCATTGCGCGCTTTGGTGCCGACACTTGATTTGTAGCTCGGCGGCGATATGACGCTGATTCCTTTCAGAGCAGGACATGTGTTGCACGACCATAAGCCGAATATTTGGAATTCTCGTGTAAGAAATATCGGTGCGGTACCGGCGGCCACAGTAACGCCGCCGTCATTCAATATCCACTGATATCTCATTTTGCCGCGCGAATAGAGCCGAACAGAATGGATAGCGATTCTTAGACCCTCGAGGGGTGGTGCAAGATACAAGAACAATGCAAGCGAATTGTATCAAAATTCCTTAAATCAATACTTGCGTTCGTAGTTTTTGGGCTGCTGATCCTTAGTTTTTTGAGTGCGCAATACGGGAAAAAAAATATTATTTAAATTAAAATACACAGAAATATGTCATATCTAAATCTAACACAGAAAGTTTTACTGCTGCCATTTTTCTGGACTCATATATTACTAATTATTATATTCTGTGCTCATATACTAGTTGTCCTAGTCTCGTTAGATATCAGCTAGTCCTATCTCACGAGCTAAGTAGTAGGTAACTAGTAGGTACTCACTGTAATTACATACCTAACAGTACCTAGAAGCCGGTAAATATAATTCTTTCACACAGATCCTTTGCAATCGGCTAATCATAACGACTGCCAGTCGTTGTACTCGTAAAAGTGCGACAGAGATGACGCACTAAGTACTTATGTAGTCGAAGTTAGTTGATGTGCCTTTTTTATCGTCATGTACTGTATGTAGTTTACTTCTTATGGCATGCACCACAATCCTTTGATCCCACCAGGGGCTGTGGCCTCTCAGCAGTGAACATTGAATTTTGTGTCGCGGCACATTTTTGTGAAAATATCACTTCTTCGGCGTAAACCAGGGATTATATTGGTGCCACCCAAATACAATGCTAATAAGACTGTCAAAGGAAATTCGAATAAATGTTAGGGTCAGGGAACCCCTTGAACAGTTTTCAAGGTTCTATGATTGGGAAAAATGTTGTAAATATTTTCTTATAAGCAATCTGTACGTCATCTCATCAACTTTCCGTTTTCGTCCACTTTCCCACTTCGTTGACTTTTAAATAAACGATTTGTCGTTAAACTTTTAAAACAATAGACAGACTCTATTCACCTAGGCTTAAAATACCAATTAAAACTCTACAATAGGAATTTTGCATCCGCGTTCAACAAAGGTCTCAAAAACAGCTTACACCCTTTACAATAGGAAATAAAAACCTGCTAAGTGCGAGTTAAACTCGCACATGAAGGTCTCGAACGAGTACTCTCGTGCAAGATTAAAAAAGACAAAGAAAAAACACATTTCTTATTATACTAGGGGAGTTTCTTAATTTTAATTAATATTTATTGTCTCTTGATAGAAAGGCAATACTTAGATTATAATTATACTCCATAAACTGTAAAAATTTCAAAATAACTATAGTTCATGAGATGAAGCCCGTTGACAAACGGAACGGACGACAGACGGCTGGACGAAGTTTCAGTAGGGTCCCGCTGGCACCCTTTGGTTTGGATACGGAACCCTAAAAAGAATCATAGGACCGTTCTACACTGTCGCCTCCAATCCAGTTTCAATTAACGCGCCCAGAGAACCGTTAACACGATGGTAAAGGCGTGTTATATTGAGAAGTGAGAATATACGAATACGAACAATATACTTACGTGTGCGAATATAAAATATCTTCAATCTACATGGGACATGATTATTACATTTACAGAGACTAGGACTAGCTGCATTTTATAAAATTCCAATAAATATTCAATTAGGCTGACCTGTGTGTCATATACACACAATCACGTGCTGTGGTAAGAATACTTTTAATTTTAATATGAAACACTATTTACTTAATACTGCTTCAAATCATCTACGTGTGTAGGTTATACTTTTTACATAATATTGTGTTCTATTTTTATTAAAGAGGGATTATTATGACAAAAATACACCTGTTTAAATATTTAAGTTTACATGACAATGGACTATAATAAAAGTGTACACAACATTTTGAAATCATAAAAATAACAACGCTAGAACACTGTGCATAGGAGTTATCCACAGAATGACAACTTTGACTGCCCGTTTTACAGTTAATATAGGGTGTTAATTTAATTGCGTGCCATAGCTTAGGGGGTGTTTCAGTAACGTAAGAGGACCTTATAAAAAATATTTAAAAAACCCAAGTCAAAAAACTTAACAGTAAAGTAAATGTGCGTCGAAATCATTTCTGACAGAGGATTCATTTATCTTCAGAAAGCGGCATTCAGCATTAGACCCAATTGTTCTGCTTAACTTTCTAACTTCTCTATAAAATTTATATGAGAAACCTATTATGCTACCATCCTATTCATAAAAGTCTACGCAAAATCAAAGGGTGGTTGTTCACTGTCACCTCAAATCCAGTTTCAATTAACGTGTTCAGACGAGCGTGAGAGCCTTCGGCGCCGCCCTTTGCGCCACGTGGTGTAAGGGCTGGGGCAGGAAGTCAGGAACTAACTAAATTAATATAGTACTTATGTGTATTTAGATATTATAGCACTGACCAAATTGGCGTCATAAATAATGTGGTGAACAAAAATAAGTAAAATTAGAAATATTTAAAAAATATTGTGAAAATATTGTTTTGTAGTTTTTTTTCAAAGATCTTCTTTTAAATATAATTTTTCGGTAAAGCAACCCCTGTCAGTTTGCGGTACGCGGTACCCAGTATAATTGACAAATGATAGTGTCGATAAATTGTTTAAAATTGATTTTTAAGCTTGTACTCTCAGCTCAACATAAGGGAACGTTATTCAAATATCTCTCAGACGCGAAGGATGCTAATTACTGGCCTAGGGTGTCTGCAGGGCAGGGAGCCTATTCAACGTGATACATATACCTACCTTAATTATACCTCATGATATAATTACCCGTGTTTTGCTGGGTTATAATGGCATCCCCCTTATATCCTTGCGGGTGTCGCAAAAACCCTCTATAATATGTAGCAGCATTTTAATGTCAATGAATGAAACATCTTGCTTTCTCTTGACAATCAAATGCCATAATGTGTTGAGTTGATTACTCTTTATTCAACTAAACTGTTGTGGTCACAGGATTAGTAGCTCAGACAGGCATTCGACAAAAAAATATGTTTCCGCCCGGGATCGAACCGGGGGCCTTCTGCGTGTTAGGCAGATGTGATAACCGCTACACCACGGAAACTTATTTACAAGCACTAAATTTTAGGTCCATTTTCCATATTTACAACCATTTATCTTTATGATAGCTGGCCAAGTTTATGACGATTTCAAATTTTCCGATAAAGGACCGTGGCTATTACCATCTATTACTAAAAACACTTAAAATATTAACAAACATACCTACCGCATATTTTACATGACTTCCTAGACTTTTGGACAGGTGACAATACAAATGGGTAGCTAGTTCATAATCAAAACATTGCACAAACAATTTTAAACACATCAGATCCAAAGCATAATAAAATACTGCTATAAAAGTAGGAAAAGCGGAGGTGTCTAGAACACCATCAGTCTATGTTACCACCCCATAGATCTTGTCAACGGTGGAATTACGACAAACATGGTTCCTGACTGGATGGCTTGCCAAGAGTTTTTCCTTGTATCCACCATTAACTTTACTGGCACTATAAATCTTTAAGACAACATGCTTTTGTAGTTTTTTATTATTATGGTCAGGTCAAGTATATGTGATAGATCATCCATGTAGGCATGCTTATGCCCATTTTCTGTTAACAGAACATCTTGGGCTAACAAACCAAAATAAACAGACAAAACAATGCTTAGAACATGACTAGATGGAAATATGAAAGAAATTCCCTACTTCACTGGGCGAACACACGATTATCTCGAAACTCATCATCTTCCTAGACTTTTTCCCGTATTTCACTGGGTCGGCTACCTAATCTAGGGGATTGAACTAGGGTACTGGTTTTTACATAGAGCGATTGCCATCTGAACTCCGCAACCTAGAAGGGAAACCAGACCCTATCCTATTAATTATTTCGAAACTGATGACAATAATAAAAAAAACTGTTTTATCTTAAAAGTTGGACAACATTTTGAAATTTGTTAAATTTATTTCCACGGGAAATGAAAGCACGGGGCGGAAAGGTGGTCTAAGTACTATAAAATACAATATCTCACTCAGCGAATATGTACATAAACTGCATTCAATTTACTAAGGAACGAAAGTTTTGACTGCTCTCTATCCACATTTACATACAATGTGTAAAATGAACACACATTCACATTTCAGGAATAGTGATGCAATTTAGCACCGCGTTCTCTGTAAATATTTCAGTAAGTAATAAATACAACAAGGTGTGAGGTCATTATCTGTAATGTTGTACCTACATTTACTTATTTTACACTGAAAAAGGTGTTAGAGTAAAATGTTTCATATAGTAATATAGATATATAACTATCTTTTCATCGTTTACTTATTTTCATACTGCAAAAGAAATTTGAGTCAAATTAAGCACATAATAGTTATACCTAACTTATCTCAAATCGTCATGACATAAATTTTATCGAGTATTTTTTTTTTGTTTTAAAAAGCAGACGCAAAAAAAGCAGTGAAACGAAACTATTCGTCGTCAACCAACTGAAAAGTATAAAAGTACATAACTTGATAACCCTTTGAAAGCTGATAGCCTGTTACTGTACGGAACCTCCTGCGAACTGAAACTGCGTAATTCATTTAACCCCTCGAAAACGAAAGTAATATTATTATAAACGAGCTTTTAGCAAGCGACCCGCCGTAATTTCATTATGAACGGAAAACAGACAGGATTTATACGGAGAGGCCTTTTGGAGAGTACCAATACGTGAATACTACACTAATACTACGAGTACTATTATACTACTATAATAATATGGCAGAACATACAGATACGTCGCGTCGTATCCGCACTAAAACTATGCTAAAACCATGACTGAGGTATGTATGACCAATATTATTGTGTATCTCAAAATCACTTTTAGTTTTATAGTTAATACACGGCCAATCTTCTAGAGAAAAATTAAGTGCGCTTGAATTCAAAGTCGAATTTTCAATGCGCGGACTGTGCCATTCTGAGTCAAGTTAGTTAGCTCAAACTAACTATACTCAATTAAGTATTATTTTTCTTATTTACCAATAGGTACTAGAATACCGAGATGTCTGACACACTCGGTAAAAGTTTCCATTCCTAAGATAGGTACGAGTAGATAGCCAAAAGTAAACTCTACAGTTTATCCTACCATTCCTATTAAAGTACCTAACTTACTTATTATAACAAAAAATCTTTATCGCCAAACAATAATAAAAAATGCTACTCTCTCATTATAATCTATAGAAATGACTATAGGTTAATATATCGGCATTTATCCAATAAAACAGATAAGCTCCGATAATGGATGCTTTGGGCAATAAACTACCATATATCAGTATGATAGTTAAAATGTGACAATAAAGTTATAAAGTACACAATCTGATATTTATCGGCCCATGCCTACTGTACAATGCTGGAAATATGCTGTTTTCAATTGCGCATTTTTTAAATGATTTCATGGGTACACCTGCCAGTAATTCTCCGGTAAATGAATCATATTATAAGACTAAAGATAGTGCATGCTATCTATTTTCACCCTGATCTAACTAGTCTCGTATTTATTGGATGCAATTTCTTTTACATAGTTAGAAACTGAAACCTAAAATAAAGCGGTACAACTTTGCACATCGAAATACAAAGCTTTTGTTACATATAATATAAAGTTTAGTTTTATTCACCTTTTGACATGTAAACTGACATTTATACATAAAAGTAACTTTGGTACTGCACTGCAGCCAATACTATTACTAAAGTGAAAGGACAATTGAGTTCTGCGCGGGTAGTCTACAATGCTAAATGTCTTAGCCGCTGGCGTAAATTTATTGCCCTTGATAAGTAGGGCACCTTCTAATCTAGTACGGCAAGTGACAAACGCTACAGTACTATTCTTTTGACCACCTCTTACAAGTTTCCGTGGTGTAGCGGTTATCACATCTGCCTAACACGCAGAAGGCCCCCGGTTCGATCCCGGGCGGAAACATATTTTTGTCATAAAAGTTTCTATTAAATGCTGGACCGTGAAAGATAAGAAATCTGCTACTCTTCTAGGGCACAAAAAATTTGAAAACCTGAGGTTTTCGGTGCGATATGCGATAGGTTAGAAAGATGTTGGTTGTGACTATCCCGTACAAAATATTGGTGTAAAATACAGGGAGTTGTCTACAAATTTTTTTGGCACCTAATTTTTTTACTCCCGGTATAATATAATGATCAATGACTTATCGCTAAACTAAACAAACATACCAATATTTTTACGCACCGCGACCTCATCTTTATTTTGCAAGCAATTTGGCAACAATGCGGCATAAAAAGATTTAACCTGATTTAAATTAAATAAAACTATACCCGTCATTTTCCGTCTTGAGTGAACAGAAAGAATGGCAGTAATAGACGGACTTATTATAATTCTTCGTTGAAAGAAAAAAAAATTGGCTTCACCATACAAACTGTCGGATCGAGGTGGTCATTTTGTATGAGGAGCTCGAATTATTTTTTATTTACTGAAAAAATATCCTGTTGAAAGTTGTGCAGTTTCTTTGACTGAGCAACCCCTACCAGTTTGCGGGAAGCTGTCCCTTACACCCGATATTATTATATGTGTACTTACTATTAACCAAAATAAATGTCGTCTATAGATACGAATTTATTCTGTAGTTTGATGTTATGGTACTAATTTATCGAATTAGACATAGCCTTTGAGCCTCACTCACTTCAGTAGGGGTCTCGGTAGGCTGGTAATTGCATTAAAGCTGTCTGCATTTACGGTATGATACCTCGCCAAGTTTATAGCTAAATGCATACAGAATTTGAACAAAATATTTGGCCTTTTGGAACATAGAAATCAATATTGCAAGACGTTGACTTGACTGTCTTCTGTGCTTACCTATGTTGATGATATGCCATCAGTTATAAGTATCAACATAATTTTTTTAATACTTATGGTTCTTCTCGAACGAGTTATCTAAACTTTTATTTATCAGTAATACCTAAGTTACGTAGTACGTCCCTACCTATAATTATTAGGTATTTCTTTGTGCAAAATTATCTTCAGAAAATGTGTTTTCAAACTTCCAAAAACAAATCAATACATTCCATTTGGATAATAAAGTTGTTTATCCATTTATCGGAAATAAACAGTCCATAAGGGAAAACCACGCTATTATTTCTACAAAATTACTCTCAGAATCCATCTAAGTATTATTTACAATCCAGCTATTCGCCATTCAAAGTTAAATCTACCGTCAAAAAATAAACAAGGATAGGTACTTCCGTTAGCAAAGGTCCGTCCCTTCCGGTCCGCTAGATTTTCCATATTGCGCGCTCTACGTTCTAATTTTGAAATTTGTTTGTTTTCCCGGCTGATTGACTTGCGTTCCTTTACAGATGTTTATTTTGCGCGAGTTTATGTTGTTTTTGTCTGAGGGGATTGCGGGTAGGATAACCGAAATAACAAATTATTATACTCGTAAGAATGAGAAGAGGATTAACTCGTATCAACTCGATTGTTACTTTCTCTTGTTTGGTGGATAAAATATAATATATATTATAAAGGACGTAAATACCATGTGTTGCGAACATAAATTATGTTTTTATGAATAAAGGAATCGTATTTGACTCTACCAAATTCAAAATGTCTAAAGAGTGCAAATTGTAATTAATTGTTTTACTCTGCTACATTATTGTATCCACTCCACATAGGTCTATAGATGGTTTAAACGTGTACCATTGCTTTGTGTGACTCTACCAGTTTATCAATACTTAAAACTGAGTTGAGACATTGTGTAAGCATTGAATTGAAGCATTCGTAAAGACTTTACAGATTGGAGAGATTTTTTAAATATTGAGAGTTACATTACACCATTTTTGCTCTCAGCGCCTCTACTTACTTATTACCCGACTGCCAAGGAAGGGTTAAGTATGTTTTTTTTTTCTAATTATATTTTTAATTTTTTTCACTTATAAGTGGGAGAAAAACTTTCAAGAAAAGCTGTAATCACTACAATTTCTCACCGAATCCTTACAGTCCACACCAACATTATTATAAGTCTATGACACCATCTATCAACCGGTACTACAATGTCCACTTTAATAATGCTGTTGTTGACCCACTGACCCCGGCCAGTTAGGCAACTTAAGCCGCTATGACAGATGTTTCCACGGCACAAATTGCTGTGACACACGCGAACCGCACATAAATTTTGACGTTTGTGCCATGTAGGTGCTAGGGATGTGAAAGGGTATGGAGTTAGTCAAACTTTCTTTTGTAATAGTTATACATTAAAGACTATATCGACTGTTGAAAGGAAAAAGGGGCTAAGCGCCATTTTGAAAACTTTACACCAGAGCGTTTCAAAGTTTTAATTTTTTGAAAAAAAATCGTAAATCATCAGTTTATTGCTCAAATTCAATTTTGTTTGGATAATTAGATTCAAAATTCTACAACGCTTATTTTAGTCTTTATCGTATTAACATAATTGTATTAATTTCGGATTTAGGTGTCGCTTAGGCCAAATGGCATTGATTTCTGTGCAAGGAACAACAACCTATTTACCCAAGAAATAAGAAACAGAGCAAAGAAAAAGGTTCTTAATGACTTGGTCCTTATATGTTGAGCAGAGAAAAAAGTACTCAGCGACATGGTTTGTATTTTTTGGGCACAGAACAAGGGACTATGCGCCATGCTTAAAATATGTTGAGCAGAGAAAAAAGTACTAAACGACATGGTTTGTATTTTTTGGGCAAAGAACAAGGGACTAAGCGCCATGCTTAAAATATGTTGCGCAGAGACAAAAGTACTAAGCGACATGGTTTGTATTTTTTGGGGAAAGAACAATGGACTATGCGCCATGCTAAAAATATGTTGAGCAGAGAAAAAAGTACTAAGCGACATGATTTTTATTTTTTGAGCAAAGAAAAAGGAACTAATCGACTTAAATAGTTCAAAGTGAGCAAAGTAAAGGGTTCTAAATGACATACCAGTGTTTTTAAAAGCAATGTAAAAAGTACAATGCGACAAGTTAGTTTTAATTGGAACAACACAAAAAGAACTTTCCAACTAGCCATTAGGTATTTCTGTACAGAAAAAGAATCAAATGACTATTATTATTTGATATTTTCGTGGCAAGAAGATCTTAACTTATCAACCAATACTAATTGTAGGCTCTAGGTCTCCAGCCTACGATACGGTGACCTTAACCGACTGCCTAGGGAGGTGGCCACTATGAGCGGTGATCGTAAAATCGTCATTGTCCTCTAAGAACTCCTCCACAATTGGCAGTTCCAGGTACATCTTCTCTTTGGCAACAGTCGTTGGAGGTCACAAAGAAACACTCTTTCGTAGGACAGGTCCTGGTGGCACCAGGCTGGTGCATGCAAAAAGGAGCGCCTTTTTAATATTTGTATCAAAGGCTAACCATCAATCATAAATTACGTCCTGATTTTTATACGCAAACGATCTAGCGTTGACCTCCCAATAGTTCCCAAGATGTTTGAGGAAGTCAAGGTTAACCATACTGCAGCTCTTAACGAGATGATTAGCTACTATGAGGCAAACTCGTTAAAGCCAAACTAGAGTAAAACGGAGTCTTGCGCATTCCACCTGCGCAATAATGAAGCAAAATGTAAGCTCAAAATTATGTGATATGGAGTACCTATTTTGCACGGTTGTATTTTGTGTGTTTTTCTGACTTATAAGAATATCTGTGAAAAAATGAAGAATAAAATACACACCCGGAACAGTCTATTGCGTCACCTCATTAGGTCACATGTTCTGCGGCCGACAGGGTATGCGCTCGCCTTCTCATAAGACGAATATGCTGCCCTTGCAATACAGGGCCTATATAGAGCCAGTGGATGTAGCTTTAAATGTCATTTGTCAGATTATCACTGTTTTATTAATATCGACCCTAGTATGGCTGGAATAGTACCTCCGGAGGTCTACAGGGCTGTGGCTACTTCCATCGAAATGGCTAACGAGGACCACAACGATATCCCAAGCACGGCTACTATCTTGTGCCGCAAAGGTTGAAGAAATTAAAAAAAACGTCAATATAAACGTCTGAGTCGACTTGCTGAGAAGAACGCCGCTACTTCTTTAAGTGTGTCACACCACTTACCACCAAACCTTTACAAGCCAGATTTAGCCTTTGGCGAGAGGAAACATCTCTGGCCATGAACTACCCTGGCTGGCCTGGAAGTCTTTAATAGACTTCGGTTTGGACATAGGTTTGGAAAAAGCAAAGGGAACATATTCCGGTGAGGATTCTCAAAGAACCCCGATGTTAAACTGTGTTTGCGTCCCAGTTCAATTTCATATTGCCCGTGCCCTTATCGCTGCATGCAATGCAAGCAGCATCTTATGGTTACCAATCAAACAAAAATACAAGTTCTAAAATGTAAAATTCTGTCATGTATTCCATCGACGCGATAAAATTGAAATATTGGTGTTAATTCCGGACGCACTATTACTAATTCTAATTCTTAGTAGCGCTGTCACTTTCTTAAATTTGACATAAGAACAGGATAGCAAACAGACACGTGACTTTGACATTCTTAATTTGACGTACGGCGCTTTAAATAAGGAATGACCATAGAGCGTGCTCACTAATTTTACTTAATTTAAGCGGTCTTATGTCAGGATAAGAAATGTCAAACTCACGTATTTGTTTGCTATCCTGTTCTTATGTCAAAGTTAAGAAAGTGACAGCGCTACTAAGAATTAGAATTAGTAACTGGACGGCGTAAATTGAGGCCA
>JARACY010001597.1:0-55239 GCA_029255725.1 Scrobipalpa atriplicella | reverse complement strand
GTTGAACTCAGAATGTACCTGGCAACATTATTGGTCCATTTGCTTAATTTTATAGAGAGCCTTTCTATGGCCTTTCTTACCTTAGTACACTTGCGGACATAAATATTGGGCACTAGATTTCTAGCCGTGACAATTAGATTATTAATTTGAACGGGATTAATTACCGCGATTATATTTATTGTTACCTGAAACTGCTTTGAAATATCGAGGTAACAATAAATGTAATCGCAGTAATAATAATCTAATTGTAATGAACAACCGCAAAAGTCTCAAAACTTATATTTCTAGCCGTGGTTTTTCTCGCGGCTTATGATGAGTTATCTCGAGGAAAAAAGATGATTTAACTCAAAAATTGGGCTATAGTTATAGTATTAGATAATAATGGCTAATAATAGATAATAATAGATTTAATTAATTATTTAATAATTATTATTTAATTAATTAATTAATTAGAGAATAATAGATTTTAATGGCGCCAGATATCTTTAAAATCGGTGCAGTAGTTTTAGATTCATTACTTAATTGCAGATAAATCGAAATTTTTCGCAATTAGTGATTGATAACTTTTCTTACTCTCATAAATTTTGCAAGAAGAAATAAGTACGGTTAATAATCTTTGATAGAATTATTATTGGCTTTGAAGCGATTACGCTGCGGGTGTGAAAGTGAAGCATTGGAAATGAAAAATGGCTTGAAAATTACTTGCGGTTTCCTGTGGTGTGACCTATTTAATCTTGTGGAGTTATTCACTATGTAAACCTTTTAAAATAAATAAAATATAAGTTAAATATAGAAAAAAAAACACATTTAAAAATAAAATCATTAAAACTTTAAGTGTCAAAATTGAAAATAGAGAAAAAAAAATTTTTACTTAACTTATAAAGATCTTAAGAAGATCTAACTTGTATTTTTTTTTATTTTAACAGTTTACCTCCAGTTTTAACTGTGCGGTTTTGTCATAAAATATCACATTAATCAAACTTTCCTCAAACGGATCAATTCAATAGTTAGCAAATAAATCAATTATTTACCTGTTCATTTCCAAGATTTCTTTCAAAAGAATCTATTTTTGTCTCCACTTGTACCGCTGTAGTGATGTGAAAGGGCCAAGGCTCAGTGAAATTTACCCTAAGAGTTTTACCCAAAAGGCAACACTGATTTTCAGCGTCACCCGTGATGAGTGACAGTAGAGTTTTAGTGGTCACTCTAGCCAAAAACAGTATAAGACTGGCTCAAAAGGACTTAGTTTCCAGAGCCGTAAAACCCTATTTAAGAAACAAAAAGAAAAAAACAGAAACTTTAATAGCAGTCACAATAAGTTCTCTATACAAGTCTGAACTGAATTTTCATTGTAAAATCAACATCAAAGAAACTCTTAAGTAACTTCCAGGTAACATCTTGAAGGCTCCTTACCTTTTTCCCTTACCATTTCCAAAATACCTAGTTTGATACAAGACCTACTTCGTACTACTGTAATACACTTAGGCTCGTATTTATAAATCCATCTCAAGATTGTGAGCAATATTGAGTGCGGATTTGACAGGTCATTTGTACTGGAATGACGTTTCAGATACGAACTCAAACTCGCTGTCACTCTTGAGAGCTGATTATAAATACGGGCCTTACTTTTACCTGAACTAGCAAAGGCACGGTTATAGTACACTTAGAGACAATAATAAAGGCCCACGCGAAACAAAATAGAATTATCTCGAGAAAGAGAGAGGTCTTTGAAATTTCCACCACTCCAGCGGTACAAGTGGAGACAAAAATAGATTCTTTTGAAAGAAATCTTGGAATGAACAGGTAAATAATTGATTTATTTGCTAACTATTGAATTGATCCGTTTGAGGAAAGTTTGATTAATGTGATATTTTTATGACAAAACCGCACAGTTAAAACTGGAGGTAAACTGTTAAAATAAAAAAAATACAAGTTAGATCTTCTTAAGATCTTTATAAGTTAAGTAAAAAATTTTTTTTTCTCTATTTTCAATTTTGACACTTAAAGTTTTAATGATTTTATTTTTAAATGTGTTTTTTTTCTATATTTAACTTATATTTTATTTATTTTAAAAGGTTTACATAGTGAATAACTCCACAAGATTAAATAGGTCACACCACAGGAAACCGCAAGTAATTTTCAAGCCATTTTTCATTTCCAATGCTTCACTTTCACACCCGCAGCGTAATCGCTTCAAAGCCAATAATAATTCTATCAAAGATTATTAACCGATACTTATTTCTTCTTGCAAAATTTATGAGAGTAAGAAAAGTTATCAATCACTAATTGCGAAAAATTTCGATTTATCTGCAATTAAGTAATGAATCTAAAAACTACTGCACCGATTTTAAAGATATCTGGCGCCATTAAAATCTATTATTCTCTAATTAATTAATTAATTAAATAATAATTATTAAATAATTAATTAAATCTATTATTATCTATTATTAGCCATTATTATCTAATACTATAACTATAGCCCAATTTTTGAGTTAAATCATCTTTTTTCCTCGAGATAACTCATCATAAGCCGCGAGAAAAACCACGGCTAGAAATATAAGTTTTGAGACTTTTGCGGTTGTTCATTACAATTAGATTATTATTACTGCGATTACATTTATTGTTACCTCGATATTTCAAAGCAGTTTCAGGTAACAATAAATATAATCGCGGTAATAATCCCGTTCAAAATAATAATCTAATTGTCACGGCTAGAAAATCTAGTGCCCAATATTTATGTCCGCAAGTGTACTAAGGTAAGAAAGGCCATAGAAAGGCTCTCTATAAAATTAAGCAAATGGACCAATAATGTTGCCAGGTACATTCTGAGTTCAACCGACCTCCCGGTACACTTTTTTAATAAAAATAAATTACGCTATAGATTTTTATAGCTTCTGATCTCGCTTTCAGCGTTATAGTTATCTAGATGGTTGTAGTGCTTTAGCCAATAGGTAAACGCCCTAAATATTATTTCAATATTATTATTTACATGCTGCTTTTGTATAATACGGACATTTTATTGGACGACGGAATAAGATGTTTTATTTTTGTATCTCATATTTAAAAAAAAAACACTAAGTACTTATTATGGTTTAATTTCTGCTGTGGGAACTTCCCCAGCCTATAATTCCTTTATTGAAATTGCATTCTTTTTATCTTGTAAAAAATAAACAATATATTTAATATTTATTTTAAAACCCTGTATAACTTCATCAAGGGTCCGTTCAAAGATATATCTTATCAAATACTTCGCAACTGAAAACAGAAGTGTTTCAGAAAGATATTTCCGTTGAATACTTCAAATTTAAAAGGAATCAAGCGTACCCTTAAATTATTTGATTACAATCTTGAGGCGGTTTGTTTGAAGTGGTTACTATCAAGCGAACTCCGGCATTTTCTTCTTTAAACTTTGGGGTGAGAAATAAAAACAGGGTGTTCGATAATGAACGCCAAATATTTGTGCTTATATTTTACATTTCAATAAATAGCCGTAAAAAAAATGTGTTTACGATACTTTAGTTTATAACTACCTATTTAAAAATGTTATGATTTTTGAGATGAGAATGCCAACCAGTCTCTGCTCATTCATTGCAAATCGATTAATAGCTGGTTCACTCTACTGTGAATACAACTCTCAGTCTATTTCTAGTCCATAGTACAGATAGACTTTTGATTGACTGCTTTCATCATTATTTCCTACTCTAACTTTTCTCTCTTCAGGTCTTTTTACATACATACATACAAAAAATTACGCCTGTATCCCTAATGGGGTAGGCAGAGCAAAAACGACCTAAACATAGGTTGTTCCGCCACGTCTGACAAGTTTCGAGGGCTAATACAGATGATAATTATGTATATTGCTATAGTGACGGGTTGTCAGCCCATCGCCTAAATTGCAATTCACTGAAACCCTCGATTCCCTTAGCTGATTTTTACAGCATGCACGGGAGGAGATGCAGCTGGCACATTCTATGTTTTTCTATCACTCCCAGTCCAGCATGGAAGCAGGTCTTTTTAGTCTGTGATAAACTCCAGCATGTCTTTTTTATTTTAGATTGGAATTAGAAGTGATGAAACGGCTGTGGTCAATTTCCAGTAGGTTGCTGTTGTGGTTAGTACAGTGAATGATCTTTGCCATAAAAATATCGTTGACCATTTATCAACGCGCGGATAAAAGCGACCAATCTATACCATTCAGTAACAGCTGACTGCGGACTTTTACACACCACTGGAATCCGCACTAATGGATTTCCAAACGGGATTTTTTTTTTCTAACTTACAAAAGGTCACAATAGTACATTACGATATAAGTGCGGTGGGTTGATCATTACAGCCGAGGCGATATTGCTAGCCCGAGCCGTAGGCGAGGGCTATAAGAAGGCAGAGGCTGTAATTATCAAAGCGCACGTATGTCGTACAAGTACGACGTTTTATAACATATTTGCGAGGAAATAAATAGAAATAGATAAAAAAAAATTTTACATATTCACAAATTAGGATGCGCGCGCATCAACGCTTTCTTTTTTAAGCCATAGTACAAAGAAACAAAAACCAGCGCAAGTATTACTAATAAAGTAAATTAATATTTTTTTGATTTTGTTACAGATAAATGGTTGTAATTTAGTGTAAAAATTAATTAAATCAAAGAATTAAATGTTTATTTTATTATACTTTATCTCCCAAAGTTAATTTTATTTATAAAATGTTGACCACTTTTCTGCCATAAAAACTCTTTGCTAAGATTTAAAAAAGTACCGTTCGATAAACCGTGCGTTTTACCTAATTAAAAAAAAACTTGTGTGTTTTACAGCACTCGTGCATTTTACATTACGATTACGCACAAGTACGTAATAAGATACAATACAATATTGAAATTGGTGTAATAAGAGACCCTTTACGAGCAAATGTGCTATAAAGGTCTATTATTTAAATGTCAGCATTCGTATTGTGATTGTTTAACTTTTTTTTTTAAATTTACACTTTATGATCTCGCCTATAAAGAGTGAAAGGGATGATATCCTCAAAATTTACATTATCTTATCTTATCAGTCAAAAAAACTTTCATAAAGAAATCATATGTTTTTTTTTTTACTTTCTTGTACTAAATGACTTTTGTTCAAACAATTTTTATGGAGAAGCCAATTGTTAGCAAATACTTAAACAGTAATTTAAACCTATTGTAGCGCACATAGATGGCGCCACATCAAAAATCAACAGTCCTGAAACGCGGTATCGAAGTTTGCACGGCGATCTGCATATATACAACTTCCGAATTCATCCAGTCGGACTCCGGTCCCCTGGTCACAACACCCGACCAGACGGGTAATTACCCTTTTCCCATCCTTCAGGCCTCAAGAAATACTCCTAAACTATAATTTAATATTTAGAAGTTTCATATTTGGACATGCATATAAGAAACTTATTATTTAATCCTGACCTTTTAAGGTCTCGTAAAGAGCAGGTAACGTTCAAGCTCTTGATTAAAAATGTTACCATTATACTGAACTTGGCTCAAAATGGACCACTACTGATACGCAAAATGTAATAAACTGAAACATAAACCATTTTAGTTGAAACTACCGAGCTTTATATTCCTACTAGCTTTCCGCCCCGCGGTTTCACCCGCCGCTAAAAGTTTTCCCGTGGGATTGAGTTCCCGCGGTAAAAAGTTGTTAAGATTCTTTTATTTCTGTGTGAGTGTGATATTTTTCGTAGTAAAAAGCTGATATTGCTACGCACGCGCATCGCACAGTGAGCGTAGCTTTCTAATAGTGAAAGAATTTTAAAAATAGGTCTATTAATTTTCGAGTTCAATGATGACAAATTAAGAAACAAACAAATAAACTAACATACATACACAACACATATATATAACTCAGCCTTGGACTGAAGAAGAGCTTATATTTTAGGAAATATCTAAGCTATTTTACGAACAAAATTTGTGACCACAAAAATCCGAAACAAAACAGCATGCAATGTTTTTTCGGCGAGTAGGAAAGCCATCGTATTTATGTGTTCTAATTGAGCTCTTTCCATCAAAAACCATTTCTTGATCTGCACTGGCTAGAGTGAGGAGTTTAACCAACAGGTTTATTACTTGCATTGAAATAGAAAATAATAAATAAATAGTCTTTTCAGAACAGAACCCTATCTGAAAGCACGTATGTGAATGAAAGTTGAAGACAGGAGACAAAGACTAGTGTTTCCTCAAGTAGCTACGCGTTTGAAATGCGTATTTCTGTTGATGGAAAAATTATGTCTTACATTTTACTACTCTGCAAGAAATCTTCAAAAAGGATGACACATATCATATTGTGAATGATACACCCTGAGGGTTGTGCGTGAGTTTACATCATAGGGGAAACAGGGGAACCAGAATATCGTTTACAAAATTGAGGAGAAGAGGCGACCCCTTTTTGCATTCGGCATCCATATCAGAAAATTCGGTTTTCGGAGTGAAACACGAAAAGTCAATTTCGCAGGAAAACGGCGTTCAAAATATATCATTTATTGATTTATTTTTGAGCCTGTGGTGTCCAACTGCAGAGCAAAAGTCTCTCTCTAACAAAATATGTAGAAAATGTATTTATTCTACCATTTAGTTAGCAAACGTTTCAACTAATACTGTATTGTTTAATATTAATGATTATTGATGTGTATGAAATACCTGATTAATAATATTTTTTCCTTTTTTCAGGTAAGTCGCGTTTTCATCAACTTTCAAGTCATCTGATGATGAGTTTAAAGGCTACAGGTTTGATACATTAAACAAACGACGATCACACGCATAGCCCCCACTAGGATTCCCTGTATCGGGGTGCCATGGACATATACAAAAACAACCACAAAGAACACCCAGACCCAGAAACAGACATTTAAATTCATCATTCAAATATCTGCCCCGGCCGGGAATCGAACCCGGGACCCTCTGCGTAGCAGGCAGATACACTGCCAACTAGGCTGCGCGGGTCGTCAAACATAAACAAGTATTGTTTGCGTTTTACCTAAACGATAAATGCTTGTGTCCATAACGTATTCGGGCTTATAGCTTATAGCTGGATACCAGCATACCACCTGGATTTTTGGACGTTCAGCTCTTTCTAAAAAAAACCTCTTGCCGTTACCATCTATGGCTGGACTGTAGATTCAGTTACAGGTATTTTCGGATCGGTACTAAGAAGATTTCATAAATACAAAGTACATTAAAAATTTAATAAATACATAGTAGGTACAAAAAATCAAGCCTATATCCTTTTAGCGGGTAGGCATAACGTCCAACACCTCTTCGACGTATTTTTATGAGAAAGAGAGACAGACGAGCAGACGGGTCACCTGATTGTAAGCAACTAAACTTTTTAGGGGCTTTCCTCACACTGTTTCTATAATGATGAGTTGTCAGCCCATCGTTTAAATCACACGCTCACTCTCCCAGTCCAGCTTAAATGGGTAAGAAGCAAGATGGCGAGCGAATATATAAATTCTTTGACGTGGGTAATGTTCCAGAGTGTTCCAGAAGATTTACAAACTTACATACTTACATATAATCACGCCTTTATCCCTAATGGGGTAGGCAGAGCGTAAACGACCTAAACAAAGGTCATTCCGCCACGTCTGACAAGTTTTGAGGGTTATTACAGATAGATCTGTATATTGCTATTAGTGACAGGTTGTCAGCCCATCGCCTAAATTACAACACTGAAACCCTCAAATCCCTTAGCTGATTTTTACAGCATGCCCGGGAGGAGATGCAGCTGGCACATTCTATGTTTTTCTATCGCTCCCAGTCCAGCATGGAAGAATTTACAAACTTATTCCCAATAAATAATGCAGTGAAACAAACGCCTTATTTTATCCTCTTACAAGCAAAAGCTTTCTCGCTAATTAAAAATCTAGATAAAAAATCAATCTGTATGAAACCTTAACCTGTAGCGTGTCTTGAATCTGGATTTCATTGCACATTCTACGTGACCAAACTGCTAACGAGATGTTCTTCTTTCAGTCGTGTGGGTTTCGAGTCGATCGACCCGATGAACCCTGGTGTCAGAGTTTCAAAACCGCCTAATAGCACAGCTGTAATCCTCTGACATGGTTTGTGTAACAATCAAAGACAGCGACCGAGACTGACGTAACCTGTAGCGTGTCTAGAATCTGGATTTCATTTGCACATTCTACGTGACCGAGATGCTAACGAGATGAAATCTTACCATTAGGATCGTACGTTTTTCACTTCTGTTCAGAAAACAAAGAAAAGACTGTACTGAATACATAAAAATGCGATTGAATTCCATAAGTTGCAGGTAGAGCCTTTTTTTTTAAATCTTTATTGAAAAAAAGGCTTTAGTTGCTGAGCGACTATGTCAGCCAGGTGGAGCCTAAGGTCAAAATAACATAAGTTTTTTCCACTGTTTACGTAAATTTTGAGTAGCTTTTCAGTATTCCTGAGAAGCTGGGTATACTGTTTGTTTTTGTAATTAGCAAATTTTGATACATTTACACATACATACATGCATACATAAAGTCACGCCTTTATCCCTTACGGTGTAGGCCGAGAGTAAAACGCCTCGTAAAAGGCTTTCACCACGTCTGACAAAAATTGAGGGCAGTTTTAGATTGTAACGTCTAACGTGTATCGCTGTAGTGACAGATTGACAGCCCATTGCCTAACCCTCGAATCCCTTTTGCTGACTTCTTCAGCATGCCCGGGAGGAAGTGTAGCTGGAACATTCTATGTTTTTCTATCGCTCCCAGTCCAGCATGACATACATTTCCAATTTAAAAAAAATAAGCTACCTGTCTCCTATTTTTCAACCCAAAAATTAGTTTTCCCTACTTTTAGGCCCGTATTTATAATCAGCTCTCAAGAGTGACAGCGAGTTTGAGTCCGTATCAGAAATGTCATTTCAGTACAAAACGATCTGTCAAATCCATACTTAACCCTTTACGGCATACGAGTCCAAATATGACCACAATATTTTTATCAGTTATTTTCACTCAGTAAAGGTAACTAAACAAAAATAAATTATCAAAAATGGGTGGTCATATTTGGACTCGTATGCGTTAATGGTTAAATATTGGTCTCAATCTTGAGATGGCTTTATAAATACGAGCCTTAAATTTGACAAGTTTTATCCCAGTTACAAAATGTCAAAACTTTTGCATTTATTATATTAGTTACATGAAACGGGTAAACTCAGTAAGTAGGTAATTTAATTTAATCGTTGGCAACCCTTATCTCAAGGATGCCCCTCGATCACGTTGAAAAATGAAGGTATTTATTAAAGGGAGGATAATAATTTCCCACTGAATTACCTTTTGTATGAGAATGGGCGCTTTTCCACTAGACGGCACGTCAACGGCAACGGCGACGGCACGGTACCGTCGACGATATCGTAGGTGAGATAATGTATGAAAATCAATGAAATTATATGACACGGTTTTCCACTTGCCGGCACGGCACCGTCACGGCATGTCATCGATTCCCATAGATATTGTCACGTGATCGTCGCCGTGCCGTCGCCGTTGCCGTTGACGTGACGTCTAGTGGAAAAGCGCCCGATGAGGGGTGGCCTTGGTTATTCAGGATTTATGTTTTATGTAGAATCCTAAAATTTGTCATTTTGGACTGTCTCTTTGGTTTAACCTTGGTCTCTCCATTCAGACGTCGTGAGTTCGATTCTAATTCGTGAGACTGTTCCTATTTTGTTTAGTTTAATACAGGCTGGATCAACTGATTGTCCAACGTTTGTCGAAAGTGCGGGCGATATACAGACCAAGTGATAGCTTTTAGGGTTCCGTACCCAAAGGGTAAAAACGGGAACCCTTTTACTGAGACTCCGCTGTCCGTCCGTCTGTCTGTCACCAGGCTGTATCTCATAAACCGTGACAGCTACAGAGTTGAAATTTTCCTGGATGATGTATTTCTGTTGCTGTTATAACAACAAATACTAAGGCCCGTATTTATAATCAACTCTCAAGAGTGACAGCGAGTTTAAGTTCGTATCAGAAATGTCATTTCAGTACAAAGCGACCTGTCAATAATCCATACTTAATATTGCTCTCAATCTTGAGATCGCTTTATAAATACGAGCATAAGGGGGGCTCCCATACACAAAACGTGTTTTTTTTGCTCGTTTTTGTAGATAATGTTTCGGAGGTTGTATCTCATGAACCGTGATAGTGACAACCTGTCACTATAGCAATATACAGATCCATCTGGAATAACCCTCAAAATTTGTCAGACGTGGCGGAACTACCTATGTTTAGGTCGTTTACGCTCTGCCTACCCCATTAGGGATAAAGGCGTGATTATTATGTATGTATGTATGGTAGCTTTAATCGTAAAATTATTCAACTTTTGAAACTGCGCAATCGTGTTCGTGTGTTTCATACAAATTGGACGAATCAGCATAAATCATTCTTTATAGCGAATTTCAAAAATTATGACAGAGTATTCAAAATATTATTTGTAATCTATTTAGAATACAGTTGTTTTGTCTGTATTTTCTATTTAATTTAATGAGCAAATTAATATCCACCTGACAAGATTTACTTGTATAATTTCTTTTCAACATCATCATCAGCCACAACAGTCCACTGTTGGACATGGGCCTCCCCAAAATTGGGGGTATATGCCATACTCACCACGCTTGGCAGGCGGGTTGGTGAGCGCAGTAAAACTTTTCCATTCACAGGGAACGCTGCTGCCCATTCCCTGGATTTATCCTTTAGTCGCCTTTTACGACACCCACAGGAAGTGATGGGGTGATGCTTATCTAACCCGGCACCACACGGGCATAATTTCTTTTACACCATGTATTTAATTTTGCTTTCATATAGATAGACTATAAACGAAAAAAAAACATAGAAGTTAACAGTATATCTTCACACTTCTTTTTTGACGATATACTGACTAGCTGGGCACTATAGCATACTAACACCCTATCCTGTCTGTATACAAAAAAAAAAAAAACTAGCTAACTAGCCGTTGAGCTCTGCCTGCCCCATAAGGGCAAAAGCTTCTTGCAAGTAGAATATACAAATCCCTCATCCGCTAAACCAACGGACAACCACAAAACAAAGAGAAACAAAGAAAAAAGAAAAATAGAAGCTTCGTAACTAGACGTGAGTTTATAACAAAGTAACAACATTGTTCAATGTATTGTTTGTCTGTCCGTGGCACAGAACTTGGAAAAAAGTAGAATGGACACATTTTATATATATGTTTGTTTTTTGGGGTTGTTTGTAGCCACGACCGGGTTTCTAGTACTACGTATCTACGAATATGATATTAGTCGACATATAATTTCATGTTTAGTATCTCAATAAGATCCAGTATAAAAAAGTCACGTTTGTAAAGAAACGTCAATCTTCTCCGGCGGCCAGCCACTCTAACTAATCTAAATAATATACCGAATACTGTATTAAACAGAATTTTTTCGCCAGAATTTTTTCCAGAAAAATGTACATATTTTTAAACTTGGTACTGTCTGATTTTATCTCGATTTGATTTTATTCATTAAAGTTCCACTGCTAATAATTGTTATTTTTCCATTATTTCATCGTCACAAACTTCCACATCTTAAGGCCGCTACACACCGCAGGCCAGCGGCATAGTGCGTAGCGGCCTTTACGGCTTCTGAGTTCTGTGGCAGCAAGCAAAGCAATCGCTACTTTACCCAACTAAATAAATAGAAAAATACCTATAAAGTCACTTCTATTCTCACACGGCTAGTTAGCTAGTTTTTTTTTTTTTTGTATACAGACAGGATAGGGTGTTAGTATGCTATAGTGCCCAGCTAGTCAGTATATCGTCAAAAAAGAAGTGTGAAGATATACTGTTAACTTCTATGTTTTTTTTTCGTTTATAGTCTATCTATATGAAAGCAAAAAACTTTGCCCAGCTAAATAAATGGAAAAATTAGAAGTCACTTCTACTCTTACCTCTTCTGTGCCAGCAAGCAAAGCAAATTGTTTTGTTGTGGCGAGTTGAGGCTCACGGCTCACTAATCGCTCTGACTTTAAACTTTGCCCAGCTAAATGGATGGGAAACTAAACAATGAAATTTTAACCAGTTTTAAGCCCATTTAAGAAATCAGGCACAGGACCGACTATTTACCTGCACATCCGACAGCATCGATCATCTTAATCAGCCTGCAATGTCCTAACCAAACTAAAAACAACAACACAAAGTCGTTGTCGCCCGCCGGGTATTGAATCCGGGACCGAAAGAGTCGAAAGCCCATGGCCCTGACCATTAGACCACAGAGGCAGTTAATTCCATTACAAAGCCATTAAAAGTGCGTATACATACGCCATACATAAGTAGGTACAATAAACAACCTAATTTAGCAAAAAGGCCTCTTTCATAGCTCCCTAGCGACCTATGTTCCCGTATATGTTAATGTAAGTCGAGAGAGCAAAATGTGTAAGTCAAGTATTTCTATTTTTATAGACGTACACTATAACTTATAGTATTTGATAGCTCCCCAACCCTAATAAAAAAATTGAGTAATAATAAAATAAAACTGTAAAATGACAGAATTTAAAACCTTTAAAACAGTCTTTGGCTAAAGATTTTGCCAACTTCACAAATACAATAAAATTCTAGGCGAGTTTAAATAAATTAAGAACACAACGATGTGCAGAATAATAAATAAGTAAACCTCCTCTCTTACGATTTAATTCCATTAAATTCTGAGTTAGTATGTTTTAGCGGTCGGCCTCAAATTAGGATGAGAGTACACGACACGTGACGGGAGCTTTAATGAAAATTACGAAGTAGGTACATTAGTAAAAATAATAATACATTTATTTAATATTTAATGCATTTTTAAAATACCAAATTCTTTTAAGCTTATCATCCTGCTAATATTATAAAGTCGAAAGTTTGTGATTGTGTGTGTATGTTTGTTACTTCTTTACGTCTAAACGGCTGAAGCAATTTTTATAAAATTTGGTACGGAGTTAGCTGACACAAGTCCCTAATGTTTTCCTTTCAAGGAGCTCATTATTAATGGTGTATGCAAAATTGATCTTATGGATTTTTTTAGTAAAGGATATAACTGAACATTTTTCTATATTAAGTATCATGCAATTTTCTATACACCAATTATATATAGTATTAACATCATTTTGAAGAGAAAGACAGTCCGAGCTGTTTGTAACATTACAGAACACCTTTAAATCGTCAGCATAAAGTAAATTAGGACAATTTAAAAATACGATAAATAAGAGTTCTATGCTCGACTTTACTTCCATGCTGGACTGGGAGAGATAGAAAAACATAGAATGTGCCAGCTGCATCTCCTCCCGTGCATGCTGTAAAAATCAGCTAAGGGAATCGAGGGTTTCAGTGTATTGCAATTTAGGCGATGGGCTGACAACCCGTCACTATGGCAATATACAAAATCATCATCTGTATTTAGCCCTCGAAACTTGTCAGACGTGGCGGAACAACCTATATTTGGGTAGTTTTTGCTCTGCCTACCCCAGTAGGGATAAAGGCGTGATTTTATGTATGTATGTATGATAAAAAAGAGTGGTCCTAAATGGGATCCTTGAAGGACACCAGATTTTATTTTCAACTGCGTCAGAAACATGACCTGTTAGTGAAACTAGCTGACTTAACTTACCGAAATAACGAACCATGAAAACGTGTTTTGCTATATCTTCTTCCATTTTGTTGCAAGTATCAATATAATAAGTAATATTATTTTAAACGTTTTCATTAAGTTATATAATCTTTTTGTGATTTATGTTAGCTGAGCTTATTTTTTATCTGTGTTTTTTCTATCCATGCTGGACTGAGTTCCTTGCATCATATTTGCACCTCAATATCAAAAATCTGGATTCAAAACAGTAGGTTTACAGTTAGGTTTTAAGTTCCACAAAATAGAGTCGTATTACACATATTAAATAAATTAAGTTTCATTAAGTAGATTAATCTCATTAACCTGCGTATCGTAGCTCGTGTGCACCCATCCTTAGCCGCCTGAGTTACAATGTGTCTCTCTTTAATTACGTTGCGAATTTACGTGAAAATTACGTGAAAATACGACAACACTTCGTAGATGCCAAGGTTTGCTTATACCAGTAAAATATTAAGTGGACTGTGATTTTTTTTTTGTTATAGACTTATTTAGGTCAGTGGTGACTGAAACAAAAGAATAAACCCACCCAAAAGCCTTAAAATCAATAAACTGCCACATATCAGTAGAACAAAGAGGATGGTCGCAAACACTAGTAAATATTAGACAAGTACCACTGTTTTTGTGGGATCTTTCAACCTTTTACACATGAAGGCCTGTTATGCCGTTTATCGGGATGAATAGGCCTTTTTCAGATTTGGTAAGCTAAATAAAAAAATCCTAGTATCCAACAAAAGAACCCGCCCATAACCTCATTTACATCCAACACTCAGCTAATGCTTGTCTTCGACAAAACGCCTGAAGTTCTATTCAGAGCAAGCTCCCATACAGTTCATAGAGTAGATAGTGGTGACAGGCGCACAATGGTGGAGGCGGGACAACTCATAAGTGAAGGGCGGAAATTGTGGATGGTCATTGAATAGACTTGGAGACACTTTTGCTGCGGGCGTTTTGAGTTTGTGAAGGCAGTCTAGCCCTGGCCTGCTTGGTGGGCCCACGTGTTATGATTATTATGGTGTTTATTTATCAAGGACCGATACTTAATACTACGTATGTGACGGTGATGTGATGTCAATCAACTTTTTAACTCGTATAAAATTTACGTCAATGAAAAAGTTGACACGTATGAAATAATTTCCAACGTGTTTTGTGGTTTGTGAATATGTAGAATAAAGTGTTGAAATCAAAATGGAGTACTTCATAACAGCTATTAACGACATAGTTCTACTTAGGTAAGAATGTGAATATGACCCTATTTTTGGAGTTCTTGACCCACATTGCAACTTAATTTTGATGCATAACATACAAAATTTAAAAGTGTATTTTATAGTTTTTTTTATCAGCTCACGACTACCGCTCTTCCGTATTTGGGTGTGTAATTCTATATATAGGTACACACATTGTCTTAGGCCCGTATTTATAATCAGCACTCAAGAGTGACAGCGAGTTTGAGTCCGTGTCAGAAATGTCATTTCAGTACAAAACGATCTGTCAAATCCATACTTAATATTGCTCTCAATCTTGAGATCGCTTTATAAATACGAGCCTTAGTGTGCCTGAATTCGCCATAGTAACCCTGTAATTCTACACGCATAACCACAAGTATGACCGAGCGGAAATCGTGAGATAAAACTTCTTTAACATAATCTTATAATATCTTATCACTCAATCCATCTACTACCGGGCAGTCTTAGCATTCATTTATATGAGAAATGCTCCACGTCATATGACATGAATTCCTTAGGAGCACATTGTATAGCCTGCTTGAGCTAGTGATGTAAGAGTCTAATAGCCATCTAGTAAGATGAGAGCTAGTAATGTAGGAGTCTAATAGCCATCTAGTAAGATGCTAGGAATACTTACTAGATACTTAAAAGATATTAGAAAAACACGTCATATTATTACATGAATTCCTTATTCTTAGAAGCACATTTGTGTAGCCTGCCTAAGAGCTAGTGATAAAAGAGTCTAATAGCCGTCTAGTAAGATGCTAGGAATACTTACTACATACTTAAAAGATATTAGAAAAAAACACGTCATATGACATGAATTCCTTTAGTCTTAGAAAGCATATTGCGTATTGCTTAAGAGCTAGTAATGTAAGAGCTAATTAGATACTTACAAGTTATGAGAAAAATAATCACGTCATTTGACATAATTTTATGTGTAATCTAAAAGCTAACTGCCCCCGTAGCATTCAGCCGCGATAGAAATTTTATAAACACATTTTATCACATCTATCTGTCGAATGGTATGGGAGTTTGACTGACAGATGCGATATAAATTTGTTATCTCGCGGATGGAGAAGACCCAATCACTCGTGCTATCAATGCTGCCAACCCATGTAGAATCGCACTCAACACAAGCTCCTTAAGCAACCGCGCAGCCGTCGCGTAGCCCCCTCATATGTCCCCCACTTCGGGAGGTACCGTCCCCAGGACAACGCCAACGCTTAGGCAGTTGTCATTTGCTTTTTAGGGTGTAAATTGCGTGTTGCAACTCCCCGCCTTTAGTTCGGTCATGCATTGAATGCACTCAGTCGCATAGTGCAAATAGGTCCATAAAAAAGCTGTAGCATGAGGGAAGGAGAGTATTGTTACTGGCTACTTCCGGTGTAGTCTTTTACTACGTCGTAGATGTTATCTTCTTTACTTTATGAGCAGCGTAGCAAAATGTCTACGAGATTTGAGCTTGACGCTTTCTAAATAATATTAGAAATAAAAAATCAAAAATTTCATTCGCCGACAGGACATTGATTTTTTATTTCTAATATTATTTTAGTAATAGCACTGTGAGTGATAAAAAAAAAAATTTAAGCTTTCTATACAAAATGGTGGGTATGATTTGTGTTTTTAATAAGAAAAATACAAAAGAATATATTATTCAGAGTTCGTGAGTAGAGTCGTGGTATTATTTTTTTCGTCGTATATAGGTAATAATTTTAAACAAATCAATCAACAAAATATTGACCCCAGAGCAAACTTTTTTAATCGTTATTAAAACCTGTTAGTATAAAAATACAGGCTGTTCTCAAAATAAGATAGAATAGAATAGCGCATTCATGCTTTGTTTACGTTCGCTAATACTAATGATGTGCATTACTTATTTATTTTCCTAAAAAATTATTTAAAATATCCATAAATTACAGAAACACCGATGAAACCGTGGATCATCCATCCATCATCTATTTATTTAATTTACATGCTGGACTGGGAGCGATAGAAAAACATAGAATCTGCCAGCTACTTCTCCTCCCAGTCATGCTGTAGACTCAGCAAAAAGATTCAAGTGTTACAGTAATTTAGGAGATAAACTGACAAATTGTGTACCTAGCGATACACATTTCAATCTAAAATTTTCCACAATATTTGTCAAACGTGGCGAAAACGCCTTTGACTAGGCGTTTTATGCTCTGGCTACCCCGTAAGGGATGTGGCGTGGCTTTAATGTATTATTATTCATGAATTTTGACGGATTATCAAAACCTCATATATAGTAAAATCTCTGTTTGTTGTTTTTAAAACATTATCCGAAAACAGTAGCCCTCCCCAACCCTTTTCTAAACCCATCAATTTAATATTAAACGCACATGCACGGAACAATGTTTCATAATACCGAGCAATAAAGGCTGAAATGGCTTGGCAGGGGAAGGTTTAATCATTTTCTGTGCGAGAATTTCGTGCAGTTTTCTACACGGATTAAACGACAACTAGATGGTACTCGTTTGCATAATATTTTGTAATTTTAAACAGATTAAACTGACAACTGAAGTTAAATAGATATTATTATTTTATGGAAATTAGAGTGCTTGCTGAATACAGTAGGCTGCAAAATTGCATACCAAGGGCCACCGCAAACGATTGAAGTTTTTACAAAAGTGTGTATAATTATTATAATATAATTGTCTCAGAATATTGTAGTACTAGTTAAGACACATCCGAATCTTTAATAAATATTTCAATAGCTACAAAGATTTCCAAGAAAACTTCAATCGTTTGAGGTGGTACTAGGTATGCACTTCTGCAGCCTACTGTACATACATACAAGATACGCGCGAAAAACATAACCCTTCCTTGACAGTCGGGTAAAAAAAAAACCATTCTATTTCTACACTGCCAGAACTAAATTCAAATTCTTATTCTGTCGTATGGGTGTCGAGTCGATCGAACCGAATTCAAATAATAATAGGTACGTTACGTACCTAATATTCAAAACGTAAATGAAGTGACCTGAGACGTAGCTTCTGAAAGCAAAGACAGAGATGTAGGTAATCTAGATAACTTTAGATAACTTTAAATTAGGCCTCGAAGTTTTCCAATGTAGATTAATGTTGGATAGCTGACGCTTCTCATTCATAGACTATGGAAAGTCTTTGGAGATTTGTAATAATAATAGTCCTCCTAACCGATTTTCCGTGATGCGGCCAATCTCCCAGAGTTCGGCCATCTGCGCGGGACTAGTTTTTAGTGCCCAGCAAGTGTTTGCGCAACACACAAGTGCACTGTCCATTTCTTCAATCTCTTATTCTGATGGGACAGATTGATTGACACGACTAGAGAGAAATCATGCCCATCCGACAGCATGGATCATCTTGATTATTATTTAATGCTTGTCTGTGGCGACGCTACGTTTAATCACTTTAATTAATTTCATTAATTAGCGAACATTTCAGCAATATTAATTTGAAAATGTTTTTTTTTCATGTACGGTCTTCGTGGCGTTTGCAGAGCGCAGTTGGAGTAAGTAATAGTTCATTAAACTTTTTTTAGAAATAGGTTTTCTCTTGATTCTAGTCCAGAACAGAGGTAGCTGAGACAGAGTCGACGATGGAGCGACCTAAGCTGTATACATAAGATACCTACTTATATATTTGACGATATTTTTTGCCCAGCAGTGGGACACTAATGGCTAGACAAGACAAGATAGAATACAAAATAGGTGATTTATTTACCAATAAAAACATAAATATATACAACAGAGACAAGTAAGGTACAAAATAAAAATGGTACAATAAAGGCAGCCTCAACATAATAAATAATTTTAATAAAAAATTATGGTAATAATTTATAAAAGTAGAATTATGATAGTAATAGGAAGAAATGTCAAAAATATGGGAAGTACTTAATAAGGATTATGAGAATAATCTAATGAATTTGTAGTTAACAATTAATAGCAATAACAACTCCGTAATCGATCCCATCCATAGATTGATTCCTCCAAAGAGCAGTTCTCTAGAAACTTCAGTAACAAGCCATGAACTCTGTCAGAGGTTCATGAAGTGCTGAATTCGACTACGACTGTTTGGAAACTTGTACATGAAAGTTCCGACAGTCACGTTGCGGCATTTCTACTGCAGTTCTCGGTTTCGCTATTTCACTTTGCAAGGAGAAATATGGCGGGTTTTCAAGATGGCCGCTGCGTCATGTTTTTAATTTTGTAACACTTTTTGACGGAATATTTATGAAACATGAGATATAAGATTTAGCTTAGGAGGCCGATATTTTCGTTATTATAATTTATCGGAAAATTAAAAACACACTCTAAAATGGTATCACTTTATTTACAAGTTTAACGAATATAATCTTTATAAAAAGAATACAAATATCAAACATTAATCACCCTACCATCCATAACAAATCCCTAAAGTGTCTAACTATAGCTGAAAAAAAAAGGCAATAAACATATCGCGGAATACCTACATAAAACTTATTCTATTTTATGGTCGGTGGACTATGAATCTGACCTTCATCCTCTTTCACAGGACCACCTCCACCAGTTCCCCAGGAGCCAAGTCCCCAGCGGGATCCAGCGCCGGCGCCGGAGCCTCCGGGGCCCCTGGAGGACCCTCCGACCCTCGCACTCCAACAGCCCACAACAAGCAGCTGCAGAATGTCAAGGGGCAGGAGCACCCGCCGCATCCATCTGTAAGTAGGGTTATTTATGGGGTAAAATAAAAGTTGATGGGGTAATATATGAGACGAAAGGGTAAAATAATATAAGAGAAAATTTGTGAAAGATAATAAATGATAGGGTAAAATAAGAGACGATGGGGTAATATAAGAGACAATGGGGTAATGTAAGAGACAATGGGGTAATGTAAGAGACGATAGGATACGATAAGAGACGATAGGGTAAAATGAGGTAAAATAACAGATGATGGAGAAAAATTAGAAACGATGGGGTAAATTAAAAGACTGGTGAAACTAGAGATGGAATTGAACTGGCTTCCCTCTAATGGATCATGTCTGATTTTATTAAAATCTCCCGATATTTTAATATACTATTATATGTATATAATATATATTTTGGCATATTAATATATATTATAGTTACGTCTGCAACGGCCTTCATGTGTTTATTTGCTACCCTGTTCTTATGTGAAATTAAAGAAAGTGACAGCATTATGTGAAATTGTGTTCAAAGTAAGTATTTCTAAATTGTTTGGTTGTTGTACTTACGTAATAAATATGAATTTTAATTAAGTATTTATTTCAGGATCAGTTGAAGTATGTAGTTTAATTTGTGTCTATAATATAGTAAATTTGGGTTATGTTTGTATCAATTGACTAAAGTTCGACAACTTTACTATAGTTGTAATAGTTTTAAGACGTAGTTAGAGGAGAAATGGGTTCATTATTTACAAGTCTACTAATTTGTTTAAGTAAGAGTTTTTGGACCAATTCGACGATAGAGCGATCACATCCAAAAATCAAAAAGCTCAAGGACTTCGGTGTCTAAGGACCGTATTTATAATCAGCTCTCAAGAGTGACAACTAATTTTAGTTCGTATCAGAATTGTCATTTCAGTACAAAATGACCTGTCAAATCCATACTTAATATTGCACTCAATCTTGAGTTCGCTTTATAAATACGGCCCTAAGTTTGAAGATATTTCATTTTTGCATCTGCTGCCTGTCAAATTTATCTGTAAAGTGATGAACCTATTTCTAGCAAAACTGAATATTTTTAAATCTTACAAAACACATGTCATACTTATCTATTTCATTGAACAAACCAAATTCAAAAACCAAATATAACTATTTGGCAATGGTAAAATATTAAAACTTACATTAAAAGCACATTAAGGCTCGTATTTATAAAGCGATCTCAATATTGAGAGCAATATTAAGTTTGGATTTGACATGTAGTTTTGTACTGAAATTACATTTCTGATGCAAACTCAAATTCGCTGTCACTCTTGAGAGCTGATTATAAATACGACCCTATAATTATTATAAGTAATCATCTGCCCAAATATGAACTGGTATAGCCTATCTTAGTTACTACTTATTTTCTTCCATGCTGGACTGGGAGTAATAGAAAATTATAGAATGTGCCAGCTGCATCTCCTCCCGCGCATGCTGTAAAAACCAGCTAAGGGATTCGAGGGAACACAATTGGTACGTGGTGGGGTTCGAACCTCGACCCCCTGCACACTTGCACAAGCGAGGCAACGGCCCTATCCACTACACCATCGGGCTTATAAGATATAAATTAAACCTGAAAAACTACGGCCTCTTAATAATAACTGATACGTTTAAACCCTACAAACAAGCATTTATATGTAAAATATGATCCAAGAGATAAATTCTCATTTTCGCGAACAAAATTGGATAAAAATTGTGGATTCATAGCAGTTTTGTATAACTTGGGCAGTTTATTAAAATTTGTATGAACGCATAAATTGCTTTTGACAAGGGAATATATAAATTTATTATACTTACGAATTGGAGTAAATATCAATTCAAGAATTTGAAATAATATTTATTGCGTTCAATTTTTACGGCCTTCTTTTCAGTCTGTTTAGGTCGTTTTTGCTCTGCCTACCCCTCTAGGGATAAAGGCGTGATTTGTGTATTTATGTATGTATTATTTTCATCGTAAATACGTTTCTTTAATGGTGAAATACAAAAACTTGCACAGCTACCAGCAGCTTTTGAGTTTCGTGACAGGTTGTCATCGCCACAATCTTGAGATGAAAAGAGATTTAACAGTCCTTGTCCATCATTTTTATTTAGTCACTGAAAAAAAGCCTGCAGGCACTTAAGGTCCAATTACTAGTATGCGCAGAATAACCACTCGGTGCATTAAATCTATATCCCGGAATGTCCATTTCCTTCAATGTCTATATTCCCAGTTTAAGCAAAAATAAAACGTAAGCAAAACGAGAAACTACGTTCTGCATAACCGCACCTCCCAGGCACTAATACATTTATATATCCTGACTTGTACCACTAGAGCAATAAGGTCCAATATCGCCCAATTTCGCTCGATTCCCCAAGGTCTCTGCGAGGGTAGTTGCGTCACAAATTCGTGAAAGTTTATCCATTATTTCCCGGTGAATGGATAGGTTCCACTACGCTCCTAAAATTACCAAACGCGCATAGTTTGTTGCCTTGATTATTTAAAAATACAGCGCTCCGAATGCAAAATAGAAGAGTGAACTTTTGCATGCAAAAATGTTTCGTCACTCAAAACTTATAAATTGTAATTTTAGTATCGGAATATATGAAGTGCGATAAATAAATATACTTTTTACTCTTTATGGATATTTGTATATGGATATTTTAGCCA
This sequence comes from Scrobipalpa atriplicella, assembly GCA_029255725.1. NCBI lineage: Eukaryota > Metazoa > Arthropoda > Insecta > Lepidoptera > Gelechiidae > Scrobipalpa > Scrobipalpa atriplicella. The sequence goes on along the minus strand of JARACY010001597.1, from coordinate 33,019 downwards.
GACATTCAGTTTTTACAAAATGTATTCTAAACCTCACTTATTAAAATGCGAGTGAGGTTGTTATTATGCTCAAAGAGTGTTAATGTAATTTAAATACCTCAAAAAAATGTAGGCGGTGAATAATTCTACCACAATGAACTGCAAAAATCTCATTTGAACTGCACATTATGACTTTCGTAGAACAATCGTTTTTGGAGCGCTATAGAAGTTACCTTTCCCTTTAAGAACACCTTTTACATTTCGGCCGTCATGTCCCACGTAAGTTTGGTCATAGGCTCGTATTTATAAAGCGATCTCAAGATTGAGAGCAATATTAAGTTTGGATTTGACGGGTCGTTTTATACTGAAATGACATTTCTGATACAAATTCGCTGTCACTCTTGAGAGCTGATTATAAATACGACCCATATTATATTACGTTTTATGGAGTGAAAATTAGGTGTAGATTTCCATAAGATGTTCCAAGATTTCCGCCCCGCGGTTTCACCCGCGGCTTACTGAGTTTTCCCGTGGAAATCAGGCATTTTCTCGGGGTAAAAAGAAGCCTGTGTGTTAATCCAGGGACATTGCAGGCTAAATTACCTGATTATCTATAAAAAAAAGGATTCCGTGCTTGGGAGGGCACGTTAAGCCGTCGGTTTCGGTCGCTGTCTTTGATAGTGGTTGTTACAAAAACCATGACAGAGATATGCTACGTGCTAAACTTTGATACCACAGTTTATCATTGACCCGCACGAAAGAAGAATATTTTGTGCAAAAGAAGTCTATCAATTCTTTGAGAAGCTGTTTATTTCAAAACTTGGCACTTCAAGTCAGTGTAACTGGATGATGAGATCACCACCAGATTAAGAACTAATATCAAAGCTAAAGTAAAACTAGTTCATCTTCAGAGCGACATCGAGAAGTTTTGAAGCCACTTTAGTTGTAGACGTGTATTGAACTGGCGGTTATACATACAGCTAGCAAGGATTGTTAACCAAATGACCTTCTTCTTCTGCCTAGCGTTTTCCAGGCCTAATGCTGGGGTCTGCTTTCCGGCTTTTTCTACTCCACTTTGGCATCCGCTGGTTTAAGATCGTTCTCTTCCATATCCGCTTTTACGACGTCTAGCCAAAATAACCTTTTTATTTTCATCAATAAAATGTCTGCCCCAGTCGGAAATCGAACCTGGGACCCTCTGCGTTGCAGGCAGGTACACTGCCAACTGGGCTGTGTAGGCTGTTTATTGTTTCGTTATTGTTTGCGGTGGGGTGGCTCTAGATTTTTATCTACGCCAGAAGTGACCAAAATGACGATATAGTGTGCTTATCTGGAAGTCTTAAATGCAAAATTGGCGCCAATTCTGGTTAATGGGCAGTTACGTAGGGCTTAGCTAGAATTTATGAACCGAAGAGCTTTAAAGTCTGTTTTATCAAATCAAGGCCCATAATTAGACAAAACATAAATAACTTTGATGACAGTGCAAGTTCATCTGGAAGATGGTTTTTGTAAATCATGTCACTTATATTTTGAAATCTATGTCACCAAAATCGCAGAATATAGAAATTCAGTTCCTTGTTTTATGTGACTGTGTGTGTCAAAAGAACTTTCGGCTTGCCTTTTTCAATTTGATGTTATCGGCTAACTTCAATCGGTTTTGTACAATCTACTGAAAGTAGGATCAGACGGATCCCAAATTCGTTTTCTATTTGTAAAGTAGCGTGATAGTTTAGTTTAGTTTTCGTACATAAAATTGCTGTTAAGAACTACTTGTTGCGTAATAAAATACAAAATGCACTACACGTATATTGATGCATTGATGAGACGCAGAGATGCATTTGTAGCGACTTCTAGGCGAACCGCATCACCCGAAACTACCTCCGTGGTCTAATGGTCTAAGCCATGAGCACCCTATCAGGGTCCTAGGTTCGATCGATTCCCAGGGCGGGGGGGACAAAGTTGATATTTGTCAATTTATCACTTTGTGAGATTTTCTCCAGTTTAGTTAGGACAATGCAGGCTGAATCACCTGATTGTCTGGAAGAAAATAACTCCGTGCTTCGGAGGGCACGGTCGCTGTTTTTTATCGTGGTCGTTACAAAAACCGTATCAAAGGCATATTAGCTGTGCTATTAGGCGGTTTAGAAGCTCTTGCACTAGGGTTCATCGGGTCGATCGACTCGAACGAAACCCAAACGACAAAGAGAAGTAGAAGATCCCCCGATTAGGAAGGTCCAACCAGTAATGGGATAGGCTGATACAATATTGTGAGACGAGGGTATATTAAATGGAACTTTATAGAGATTTGAACCTGGTGACGTCACTCCTCTGCAGGGAAACCACGTTCAAATGCCCTGCAGTATTCATAGGTACTTGTCTGTCTGGACCCCTCGAGGTGGTGAGGATGAAATATTCATCGTCTGGAGTACGCAGCCACTGGATCAGAGGACCAAGTTGCAAGCATAAGGCGAATCTAACTGCTTAAATGGGCCCGATTCGTAACCATCAGGACTTAACTAAATCTCAACTAAAATTATTGCCATCCCGTTCTGTTCTGTCATGATAGAAAGTGACAGGTATGGACTTATATTAGCTAAGTCGCGTATTTTGCAACCATGAATTGCTACCAATATAGGTATTTTCCACGCTGGTCCGGTGATGAAAGAAAATGTGCCAACTGCCTCTCCTCCCGGGCATGCTGTAAAACCAGCTAAGGCATTCGAGGATCGAGGTTTTCATTATTATTATTGTAAATTAGGCGATGGGCTGACAATATAAACATACAAGTGGCGTTCATTTTACGTTACTAAGGCTCGTATTTATAAAGTGATCTCAACATTGAGAGCAATATTAAGTATGGATTTGACAGCCCGTTTTGTACTGAAATGACATTTCTGATACAAATCCAATCTAGCTGTCACTCTTGAGAGCTGATTATTAATACGGGCCTAACTATTGTATCTAACTACTAAACGTTATAGAGGTACTATCGCTCATTTTTTGAAACATATGAATAAATTAATAATATTACAATTCATTCTTATGAAGTTGGCCATTGGCCTAGCCACCCATTGGCCAATTTATCAACTTTTTAGAGATCTTTCTTCTTTTTCTCGTAAATTCATACGAGTTTGGTTTTATTATGAATATGGCCACAAATAAGAGTTAAGCTGTTTCTGTGTTAATATCTTTGTCTGTCTTTGTCGACGTCCGCTTGTTTCTTGTGCCGTGTGCCATGAATGAGTAAATGGTTCTCCGAAAGGCCTAGACCGAAATTGCGTGCAGTATTCACGAGCAAACCCGCAGGAAATAACAAGTTAATGAGGAGGAAAACTGCCTTTTTCTCCCGCTAGGTGACGCATGGGCGACTGTACCTTAAGAACAACTGTCGAATTGTACCATCTTTTGTAAACAAACTGAATATTTTTAGAATATTATCAGTAAATGCCACAATTCAGTGCATGTAATTGCAAAAATAGGGGAAATCCTCCAATTTTTGCAGAACATGAAACATCTACAGAGGCTGGATTATTCTAGGTCAGCCCATTCTCTCCAAATGATCGATAGACGGGGAGACAAACAGATGGTACGGAAGGACCAAATGAGGGCAACAGATGGGCTGGTATTCATTAAGCTAATTGGATAACACTAGAAACAAGACAAATTTGTTACTACTGGTATTGAATAAAACCCCACTTCCTGAATTAAAAAAAAGAAAAAAATCTAATTTTGATTAAAAAGAAAAATTACAAGAAAAAAATATTAAAAAAGAATAATACATACATACATACATAAAATCACGTTTTCATCCCTAATGAGGTAGGCAGAGCGAAAACAACCGAAAGGTCATTCCACCACGTCTGACAAGTTTTGAGGGTTATTGCTATAGTGACAAATTGTCAGCCTATCGCCTAAATTGCAATACATTAAAACCCTCTAATCCCTTGGCTGGTTTTTACAGCATGCCCGGGAGGAGATGCATCTGGCACATTCTATGTTTTTCTATCACTCCCAGTCCAGCATGGACATGAAAAATAATAATAAAAGAAAAAAATATGCGTTCGAGATCTAGTACTAAAGTCTTTGAATTCAAATTATCTGTCCCGGTTCTTTGCAGTTTATACCGGGTGTAAGGGACAGCTTAACGCAAACTGATAGGGGTTGCTCAGTCAACAAAACTGAACAATTTTCACCAGAAAATTCTTTCAGGAAAAGAAAAATATTTTTTGACTTTTCCATTCAAAATTATCGCCTCGATTACATCTCGATCAGCCAATTTGCATGAAGATACCAATTTTTTTTATTTTCATATCCTGAAAGAATTTTCAGTTTCGTTGAACTAAGCAAATACAAGCAAAAAAGCGTTAGGCCCTAGTACTATTATTATATTCTGTGGTTAGGCTGTCATCATGTCATCCGTCAAAAAATCAAGAGAGAGACGCAAGGTAATATTTGTTTTATTTTGTAACATAGTTACTTTTTCGTGATTTTTTTAGTTCTTATATGAACGCACCCTTTATTTTGTAACTGGTATAATATTGGGATTTTATTGAACGCGTCCGTAGTGTTTGACAATTAGTTTGACATCACTCGCGGTGTTGCCATTTTAGCAAGTGTTGATTACTCAGTTGCTTTGTATTGATATATTTCTATTTTTGTTTGCGAGTTTATAAGAAATGATTTATTTATTTTGTAATTTCCAAACTTCAGTTTTCTAGTAATTTATAGCAGTATCTTTATTTTTACGATAATATAGCAGAGGTTTTTCTTATGTTGATGTGTCTCTGAAGTACCCGGTTTTGGAGAATGGTGTTAAATTGGCAACACTGGGGTTTGCTGCCACACTGAAGGCAGGTTCGAGGTCTTTTTCTTTGTTGGAGCCCTACGGAGCCCTGGCTGGATTCGCTGCATTTTGCTAGCGATTATCTTTTCGGTGAGTTGTTTTCCTAGTCTTAAACGTGGATGCGTTCTTTTATATACGGTCGTTATGTCAATGTGTAATTTTCATTGCAGAAGGCTCCGTTGAAGATTTTTCACCCACGCTCACGACTTGGCGGCGGCGTGTGCGTGGTCAATGGTTGTCTAACCTTTGGAATTTAAGTTCAGAGTGAGTTTTCTTGCCTGGTTTTAAACGCTAGCATGTCCTTTTGAGGTTCCATTGTCAATATGTAACTTTCATTTCAGTATTTGCAACGTGGCGGCGTGCTGATTTCTCCGCATTGTAAATTCAAGCATCCGTCTGGTGGTTTGCTTGTTATCAACACGTCGCGTGCTTTCTTTGGTCCTCCAAAAGGTAAATTTTCATTTTATTAAAGTTTTGCTTAGTCATGATTTCCACCAGACCTTATTTAGAGGTTAGGTTCCCACATGCAATGGTGGCATGCTATATTGCACAAAATTCATGCTCATACACCACCTTACAGCATATACATTCTGCATTTACTGCTTGAATGTTTTCCCCACTGCGTTTTAAGTATTTCTGCTCATGAATTTCATTTAACCCGCTGAGCCAATATTTGTTCATGAATGCCATGCTATAGCTTGTGTTCCATTCTGTCGCTTTCAGGAGGTCCCGAGTGAGGGCTACAAGCGTCCTATAGTACGACGCTCCCGTCCTCTGCGCAGCTTCCAGTAGCTGACCGAGTTTGGTGTCTGCGACTGCGGAGCTGCTTTTGTTTACTATCTATACTGTGGAGAACAAGTAGGATCTTTCTTTTTATTCACATATCATCGTTCCAGTCTAGTCGAGACTGGTGGCGCCCTTATAATTTATCGACTACCATAACCTTAAACTAAACTAAATTATTATCAACTATAAAGTACCTATTTTAAATTTCTACAAGAACAAGTGCTATTTACACGTCACCCACGACCCTTATAATCTAATAACTGAGTCTAGCTGGCAACCTATCATTTAAAATATTGTTAATTACCTTGATAATAAGATCCTTTTAATTGAGGTTTATTATTATATAAAAGAATATTTGTTATTCATTATTAGTATAATATAAATATAGTTTATTATAAATAAAACTGCTCGTTAAACTAGAAAAAGTGATTTCATTGTATCCACAAAATAAAATTGTAACAGTGGCGCCCAACGTGGGGCCCGAACCCACGACCCTGAGATTAAGAGTCTCATGCTCTACCGACTGAGCTAGCCGGGCACGGAGCGATCGGGCGTTATTTTAATTTATTGACGAAACAAGTTCCGGAAGAGGAAAAGGTTAAAATTATACGTTTTAATCTTAAACCTCAGATATCGTCTGCTTTGGCTTTGGAAGAGTTTACTTCGACAGCTGAACTAAAGGAAAAATGTAAGCTTGTGGAATATAACCTTTCTCGTGCGGCCGATTATAAAGAGCCTTCGAGGGTTACTAAATCAACTTTAGCTCCGGAATTGGCGTATAAGCCTTTTAAGTCGAACACTCTTCCACGAGTTGAAGTAGTCGATTCTGTAACGGTTTTCTGTGTGCGTTGCCGTGTTTCTGGTCACACTCTAAATCAGTGTAAATCAAGGGAATTGGTATGTTTTACGTGCGGTAAAAAAGGTTTTACTCGCACTACTTGTCCTTGTTCGAAGGATACAACGCCTTGTGAAGCTAATAAAAAAAACTAAGAGGGACGAACCGTAGTTCCAGTCGGCATCCTAATTTTGATGCACAAGACTGGGAAGATTATTTAAAGCATTTAAGGTTATTTTTTTCCACTTACAGTGTTGCTACGGTTCGTGATAATTCTATTCGTGATAAACGACCTCGCATTGCTGCGGTTCGTGATTATTCTGTTAATGATGAACGACCTCTTCTCATTGTGAGTATATACAATGAAGAATGTTATGGTTTGTTGGATTCGGGCGCGGATATATCGGTTTTAGGTGGCTCGGTAGGAGATAGGTTTTTACATGCTGGTGCTCAGCTTCACTCTAGTCATGATATACCTTATGTCTCTACGGCAAATAACTCCTGCTCTGAAGTTCTGGGGTACGTATTGTTACCGGTTCAGATGAATTCCGTTACTAGGTTAATAAAATTTCATTTGGTTCCCGATATAGAAGCGCCAATGATTTTTGGCATGAATTTTTGGAAGGCTTTTGATTTAGCTGCAAAGATTTTTAAGGGTTTACCGCTTTTAAATAAACAGGGCACTTTAGGCAGAATCTCTGAAGTTCGCTGCCTACATGCTTTTGAGAGTTTGACTTCGTCGGAACGGTCGATGGCTGAAGAAGTGTTTAAGAAATTTGAAGACATATCTTTCGAAAAAAAAGGTTTGGGTCGGACGAGTCTCCTTACACATAAAATTGACACGGGGGATACTCAACCGATCAAACAACGATTTTATAAAATGTCACCGGAGCGGTTGAAGGAGCTTAACCGGCAATTGGATGAGATGTTGGAGATGGGCGTGATAGAGCCGAGTTCGAGTGCGTGGAATAACCCAATTCTCTTTGCCCCAAAACCGAATAATGAACTCAGATTCTGTTTAGACAGTCGCAAGGTAAACGCAGTGAGTAAAGGCGACGCTTATCCTTTGCCTTATATTTCGCACATTCTAGATCAACTTCGTGATGCTAAATATCTTTCTTCGATAGATTTGAAGTCCGCATTTTGGCAAATTGGTTTAGATCCTGCGTCGCGTGAAAAAACTGCTTTTACTGTGCCCGGTCGTGGTTTGTTCCAGTTTGTTGTTATGTGCTTTGGCCTCAAGGGTGCGCCTGCAACCCAGCAACGTCTGATGGACATGATCTTTGGTCCTGAATTTGGGAATAAAGTTTTCGTTTATCTTGACGATATTATAGTGGTAAGCTCCACTTTTGAAGAACATATTTCGTTATTAAGGAAAGTTTGCCATCGTTTAGAGAAGGCAAATTTAACCATTAATCTTAAAAAATCCTGTTTCTTTCGTAGGGAACTAAAATACCTGGGTTATATTGTTGATGAGCGTGGTTTGCGGACGGATCCTTCTAAGGTTCAATGTATTGTGGACTATCCTACACCCACTAACCGGAAAGAGGTTAAAATGTTTCTGGGAACTGCTTCGTACTACCGAAGATTTATCAAGGATTTTAGTTCAATTGCTGCTCCGCTTAACGCGCTCACCAGCACTAAAAAGAAAGCTCCACCTTTTGTATGGACGGATGCTGCGGAAAAATCTTTTACAGATTTAAAAGCTGCTTTGGTTTCGGCTCCGGTTTTATCCTGTCCAAATTACCAACATCCTTTTTCACTACACTGCGACGCATCGAGCTTCGGGATAGCTGGGACATTGACCCAAATTTCAGATGACGGCGTGGAACATCCAGTAGCTTTTGCTAGCCGATCGCTGAATAAAGCTGAGCGTAATTATTCCGTCACGGAAAGAGAAGCTCTGGCTGTGGTGTATGCGGTTGAACATTTTCGCCCGTATTTAGAGGGAGGAAAGCCTTTCAAAGTTATTACTGATCATTCCAGCCTTAAATGGTTTTTTAATCTCAGCAATCCTACGGGTCGTCTGGCAAGATGGGGTTGTCGCTTGTCACCTTATGACTTTGTAATAGAACACCGTAAAGGTAAGGATAATGTGGTTCCTGACGCACTTTCGCGTGCTGTACCAGTGTTAGAGATTCGTAAAGTACGAGGCGATCCTTGGTATAATCGGATTGTGAATAGGTGTAAACAGTCTCCTCAATCGTGTCCGAATTTTTTGATCAAAGACGATAAATTATATCGGTTTTCTAAATCTGCCAATACAGACAGTGGTTATAATTGGAAGGAAGTTGTACCTACTGATGCTCGGAATGACATTTTACGGGATCAGCATTGTGGTAATTTAGCACCGCATTTCGGAGTTTTTAAAACTTATAAACGTTTGGCCTTGCGGTATTTTTGGCCAAATATGTATCAAGATGTTGTCAAGTATGTTAAGGGTTGTGAGACTTGTTCTGCATACAAAGTGTCTCAAGACTCCACGCCAGGATTTTTGGGTGATCCAAAGGTTTGTACTAGACCTTTTGAAACATTAAGTGTTGATTTAGTGGGGCCGCTGCCTCGTTCTCGTTCGGGTTTTACTTTCATTCTTGTGGTGGTCTGTTGTTTCACCAAGTACTGTTTGATTTTCCCTTTGCGCAATGCGACTGGTAAAAATATCGTTAAACATTTGGAGAATGATGTATTTCTCAAGCATGGTGTCCCACGTACGGTGGTATTGGATAATGGTACACAATTCACCGGTAGTGAGCTCCAAGCCTTATTTGCGAAATACAACATTCCTCAAGTGCACTTTACACCAAAATATTCCCCTCAGGTAAACACTGTTGAGCGCTATAATCGTACTCTTGTCACGGCTCTTTCCATTCTCGTACGGGATGATCATCGATCCTGGGATCTCCATTTGCCTAGAATCCAGTTCGCCATGAACACATCTGTAAATGAAACGACTCGCTATAGTCCTTATTTCCTTGTACATGGTAGGGAAGCTGTTTTGTGTGGTTCCATTTATGGTAGCCAAGCTGTTTCCGACGTGACGTTATCTTGTAGCTCGCGGGATGAGTTCGCGTCAAAACTAGGTTGTTTGAAAGAGGTGTTTCCGAAAGTGCAAGATGCATTAAAGAAGGCTCATTACAGAAGCAGAAAATTCTACAACAAATCTCGTAGACATTTGGAATTCGACGTTGGGGATATTGTTTGGAAAAGGACTTTTCCATTGAGTGATGCTTCAAAATTTTTTACAGCGAAACTGGCTCCTAAGTTTTTAAAATGCAAAGTTGTAAACAAATTGAGTCCTTTGGTGTACGAGTTGATAGATGTTTCCAACAATAAGCCTTTGGGCCGTTGGCATGTTAAGGATTTGAAAGCTGTTTAGTTTTTCTGTTGTTCTTTTTCACCGATTTACGTGTTAAATGAAGATATACTCACCCGGACTGTAGAGATTTATTGGAATGCGAATATCTGTCCTGGTTGTTGGCTTGTATAGGGTGTGGATTACTGTTTGAAGGTATTTTCTTTTTCCCGCAACGACGCGTATGTCGGTTGTTTTTTTTTTCCTTTTTTTCCATTTCCCAGCATTTATGCTGTTAGATTTTTACAGCAACGTTGCTAAATGACGTTTGTTTTCGTTTTTTTTTTGTTTACCCAGCAATTAAACCGCTGGTTTTCTTAATTTTTTTTCCACGGCGCTGATGTCGTTTTACTTCTTTTTCTCAGCAATTTTGATGTTTTTTTTTTTTTTTTTGCTGGTTTAACGAGTAGTCTAATTTTCAATAAGTTCTTATACTTAAGAGCTGGAGGTCCAGCTCGAATTTTCCTTGTCCTTGGAAAATTCTTTTGGGGGGGGGAATACTGTAACATAGTTACTTTTTCGTGATTTTTTTAGTTCTTATATGAACGCACCCTTTATTTTGTAACTGGTATAATATTGGGATTTTATTGAACGCGTCCGTAGTGTTTGACAATTAGTTTGACATCACTCGCGGTGTTGCCATTTTAGCAAGTGTTGATTACTCAGTTGCTTTGTATTGATATATTTCTATTTTTGTTTGCGAGTTTATAAGAAATGATTTATTTATTTTGTAATTTCCAAACTTCAGTTTTCTAGTAATTTATAGCAGTATCTTTATTTTTACGATAATATAGCAGAGGTTTTTCTTATGTTGATGTGTCTCTGAAGTACCCGGTTTTGGAGAATGGTGTTAAATTGGCAACACTGGGGTTTGCTGCCACACTGAAGGCAGGTTCGAGGTCTTTTTCTTTGTTGGAGCCCTACGGAGCCCTGGCTGGATTCGCTGCATTTTGCTAGCGATTATCTTTTCGGTGAGTTGTTTTCCTAGTCTTAAACGTGGATGCGTTCTTTTATATACGGTCGTTATGTCAATGTGTAATTTTCATTGCAGAAGGCTCCGTTGAAGATTTTTCACCCACGCTCACGACTTGGCGGCGGCGTGTGCGTGGTCAATGGTTGTCTAACCTTTGGAATTTAAGTTCAGAGTGAGTTTTCTTGCCTGGTTTTAAACGCTAGCATGTCCTTTTGAGGTTCCATTGTCAATATGTAACTTTCATTTCAGTATTTGCAACGTGGCGGCGTGCTGATTTCTCCGCATTGTAAATTCAAGCATCCGTCTGGTGGTTTGCTTGTTATCAACACGTCGCGTGCTTTCTTTGGTCCTCCAAAAGGTAAATTTTCATTTTATTAAAGTTTTGCTTAGTCATGATTTCCACCAGACCTTATTTAGAGGTTAGGTTCCCACATGCAATGGTGGCATGCTATATTGCACAAAATTCATGCTCATACACCACCTTACAGCATATACATTCTGCATTTACTGCTTGAATGTTTTCCCCACTGCGTTTTAAGTATTTCTGCTCATGAATTTCATTTAACCCGCTGAGCCAATATTTGTTCATGAATGCCATGCTATAGCTTGTGTTCCATTCTGTCGCTTTCAGGAGGTCCCGAGTGAGGGCTACAAGCGTCCTATAGTACGACGCTCCCGTCCTCTGCGCAGCTTCCAGTAGCTGACCGAGTTTGGTGTCTGCGACTGCGGAGCTGCTTTTGTTTACTATCTATACTGTGGAGAACAAGTAGGATCTTTCTTTTTATTCACATATCATCGTTCCAGTCTAGTCGAGACTGGTGGCGCCCTTATAATTTATCGACTACCATAACCTTAAACTAAACTAAATTATTATCAACTATAAAGTACCTATTTTAAATTTCTACAAGAACAAGTGCTATTTACACGTCACCCACGACCCTTATAATCTAATAACTGAGTCTAGCTGGCAACCTATCATTTAAAATATTGTTAATTACCTTGATAATAAGATCCTTTTAATTGAGGTTTATTATTATATAAAAGAATATTTGTTATTCATTATTAGTATAATATAAATATAGTTTATTATAAATAAAACTGCTCGTTAAACTAGAAAAAGTGATTTCATTGTATCCACAAAATAAAATTGTAACAATTTTTAAATATATTTCGTTTATTCAAATTGTACCATTCTTCCAATTTTGATCCTCAATATCAGACAGGAAACTTAACGGTCAAGTTTTAATTTCATTTAGTATTCAAAAATGCAGAGTATTCCATTCTTAGATAACGGGAATAAGAAGAAATGGACGGAGCGATTAAAGATTCTAGGTTTAATACTTTCCTGAAGAAAAAGGATGAGCAAAGAAATTGAATTTCTTCCTTGCTGGACTGGTAGCGATAGAAAAACATAGAATGTGCCAGCTACTCAGCCTCCCGGGCATGCTGTAGAAGTCAGCGAAGGGATCGGATTACAATATACTGTACTTTAGGCGATGGATTGGCAAACTGTCAGACGTGGCAAAAACATTTTTAACTAAACGTTTCATGCTCTGCCTACCCCAGTAGGGACAAAGGCATAACTTTATATATGATATATTTAAAGAAATAGACACAAATTTGGGATTCCACTCACAGCATAGTAAGATTTAGATTCAGTAAGGTGGGATTTCATGTCCACAGGAATATTATATTTTGTTTTCACGCAGAAAAGGCTATTTCGGTTAAAAATAGTGAGGGAAATTTAATAAGATCACGACTTAAATAAATCACTATATTGCCGTCCTTTTTTGTTCTGACATTTTAGGCCTCCTACACACTATGCCGCCGGCACGGCCGGCATACATTCATGTGACCTTGAATGATGTTCTGCGGTACGTGCGGGCCGCCAGCCTTATAGTGTGTAGGAGCATAGTGTGTAGGAGCCTAGTTAGAATATGACAGGTATAAATTTATTTGTAAATTGTTTGTAAATAATTGAATAAAGATTTTATTTATTATATACTTATTAGTCAAGTCGATGCCCTCATTATCAGAAACGTAGACATCAGTTGAGGAAATGCTCTACTGTTAACAATGAAAATAAAATTTTAAATTAAAAAATCAAAAAACCCAACTGCTTAGGTAATATTACTTACTTAATTTATAAAATTTACCTTTAAAAAGATAAAAACAAGGAGACCTATTTCTATCTCAAAACCTACACCTCGTTTGTACACCCTAAGCCGAGTTCCATATCCATTGCCCTCTTGCTAATTACATCAGTCAAACAAAGGTCATCTACTGCAAAATCTTACAAAATTCTCATGCAGTCGGAGGCAATATGTCTTATAAGTTGGTATTTACAATTAAATCATAATATTATTGCCTCCGACTGCATGAGATTTATGTAAGATTTTGCAGCAGATGACCTTGTTTGACTGATGTAATTAGCAAGAGGGCAATGGATATAGAACTCGGCTTAGGGTGTACAAACGAGGTGTAGGTTTTGAGATAGAAATAGGTCTCCTTGTTTTTATCTTTTTAAAGGTAAATTTTATAAATTAAGTAAGTAATATTACCTAAGCAGTTGGGTTTTTTGATTTTTTAATTTAAAATTTTATTTTATACTTTTTAGTTTTAGTTATATTGAGACGGTAAAGTTCTTAATCTTGACATTTTAATATCGTGAGTATTATTAAGCAGCTTGCGGTAGACTAAACAAACAGAGAGTCAGTGGTCTAAGAAGCCGTTTTGTTAATATATACTTAATGTAAAAACATTTGTTTTTCACCTACCTGATAATTCAGTTTACTTTTATCCTATCTGTAACCTCTATTTCAAGCATACTCAACCCAACCTTTTAAGGGAATGAAGTTGGAGGCACCAGCTAGTAATGTAATAAATATATTATGATTATTTCATTCCTACATACAATATATAAAAGGGTCCGATGGTGTAGTGGATCGGGCCGCTGCCTCCTGAGCGGGAGGTCGTGGTTCAAACCCCATCACGTACCAATGTGTTTTCCAGTTTTCAAATTTCATAATATGTACGTTTATTCGGCGCCTTTTCCGTGCTTCAGAAGGTAGGTTAAGCCGTTGGTCTCGGTTAATATCGTTTAATACCATAGATATTAGTCGTTGAGACATGTCAGAGGCCAGTGCTAAGGAATTGGCGGCTTGAAAGCTCTGACCTAATCTAGGATTGGGTCTGGTCTGGTTTCCGTTCTGGGTTGCGGAGGTCAGATGACAGTCGCTCTGTGTAAAAACCAGTACCCACTTTCAATCCCCTAGATTAGATAGCCGACCCCGTGAGATACGGGATAAGGCTAGGGAAATGATAATGATACAATATTATAATTATAACCCTTACGAAGTCGGCAGAGTTTCAACGTCTTACTACAAACTATTTCCCCCGCGTCTTACATTGCTTAGGGCGAGCCCCTAATGCTCTACATGCCCTGTAAGGTATACAGGCGCCAGTATTATGATAATATAGTATATTCAAACACGCTGCCCCGCATTACGCTGCGCGATTGTGGGATATGTAGAGTTCTTTTAAAACCAACATAATGTGAGCTGCTCGTGTAAAGCATTTTCAATGTAATTGAGGATCAAGTTAGAGTGGTCTGTCTAGGAGTAGGATTTTTTCGATTGCGCTTAACTTTAAAACATATAATATCTTCTAAAGTATTGATCGAAATTATTTAGTGTAATAGACAAGTGTAATCTACTTTTAATGCTCAAACCTACTAACATGTTTATTTGAATAAAGATTCATACCGAACTCGAGAAATTATTATTAACAAACTTTAAATCGTTGTTAATCCTTAATGGTCTCTCGAAACGAAAAATGGTGTAAGAAACCTCAAACTAATTTTGAAATACCTATTCAACGATACCCCACTCAATATAGTTCGCCAATTTTATTTTTTTTAATTTTTACAAAATGGCGTCTGTTTGGCACCATATTAAATTTTGATCAAAATCATGTCTTTAGTGACACTCGCATGGTTAAGACGAATTGATTGACGTATGAATCATTAAAATCGGCCCACGCGTTTGGTCTCTAGAGTGGCGCAAAGGAACAAACATACACACATACATACATACATACATACATAGGCTGATAAACACATTACCCTCCTTTGCATGGCGCAGTCGGGTAAAAATACTAATTACAATTTACTGGAAAACTCATTTCGGAAAACGCAGCTACATTATTCTAAAATATGGACCCGGAAATGAAAAGCGAAAATGTTTTTCCTTAAAAACGTCTAATATCGGAGGTTTGAAAACTCCTAATTTACTGGGTAGATACTCGTCCCTTTTTTAGGCTGCGATTCTAATAATGTAAAAAATAACCCGAGAAAAAAATAGTAATAAAATATAGTACCTAATCATTAAAAAAATAAACAGTAATCTTATGGATTATTTGAAATCACACCCTTTACTTACTTTAGTATCAAAGTCTCAAAATAAAATATTCATTCCAAAAGGACAAAATAGAGTAACAAAATTTCTCTTAATTTTCTTTGAATGTTCCGTGAAATAATTTGATTGACTTCAAAGGCCTTTAAAATGCTCCAAACTCAATTTCAGACAGTTGATTTCATTAGTCCTTAACCGCACGATCTAGAACTCGAATCTATTAGTGATTGATCTACAGTCAGAGCTCAGATAGTCAACTGTCGACCGCAGGGAGTCGACTGTCGACCACAAAGTGTCGAATACGGTTGTGGAAGCTTCAACCACTTTTCCGGCTTGTTAAGCCAGAACTCCTACATAAATTACTCGTTTTGCTTTAAAAATTCTATGTAAACTAAAAGTATACTTTTCTTGTGATCCAACCAAAAAATATAGTTTTTGAATTCTTTCCTTTGATTGTGCTAGGAGACATTACTTTTTGCCAAATTTCAAGATTCTAGGTTACCGGGAAGTAGGTACCCTATAGATTTTGCCTTCCTCAAGATTCAAAAACCTATTGGGTATATCCTGTTGACATACAATTGAGGCGTCTAGTTTCAAAACCCGCTAAAACGTTTTTGGAATAATTTCGACAATTTGAAAAAAACCGTTTGTCAGAATAGATTTGGCGCTAGGCAAAAAAATATACAGTACGATTTATTATTGTCATCTGGCATTACTAAAAGCGCTTTATTTTCATCTAAAAATAAAGGTTATTTTGAGTTATAACTAGAAGTATTTTCATTTTAGCGTACTTTGTTACGGACATTCCGTTTTAAAGGAATTTGAAGCGGACATGTTGTATTTTAGCGGGATTTGATAAGAACAAATTCCAGGGAGTGGATGGCGTTCTACAATAAAACTGGTTCTTAATTTAGCCAAATAATGATCAAATTAAAATTATGGTGCTATGTCCATAATGTTCATAGCCATGCCGACAACGTATGGTTATAGGTTGTTCATTGCAAGTAGTAGTTACGAAATTAATACCTGACGATGTGCTCCAACTAAAAAATATATATTATGTGTACATACGGCATACCTACACTTCGATAATTAAGTAAATCAAATTCGTCTAAAGGCGTTAAGCCAGTGAAAATTTTCTAATCCCATTATCAATAGTGATCTAAATAGTTCATTTAGCACACTTTGCATAACACCATCGAAGCGGCTTAAAAAGTAGTTTGATGACAAGTTTCCCATACCGTTTTTGGCGCTCAATCGTGCGTTTCCATTCTGCTTCACTGCGAGGTTTCTTTCTTGCTTCCTTAGGGTTACATTTTTGCACAAACTGTGATAAATCTTCCATTATTTTTAATGAAAAACAATTAAAAACAGCGACAACCTTTCGTCCGTTATGAAAAAATCGCCATACTGTTTGGGCAGTCACGTGGTCAGAATACCGTGCTATCATTGGTCAATTCATTTTAGCGGGTTTTGAAAGAAACTGAAGGCGTTTTGGTGGTGTTTGTAACACACATCGGATTTTAAGAGCTAGTTTAGTAGTGTTTTAGGGGTTTTTGATGTGAAATGATTGAACAGTCTGATAAGAAAAATGACGTAGCGTCATTTTGAGATATAAACAGAAATTCTATGTAGGAACGTTTTAGCGGGTTTTGAAACTAGACGCCTCAATTATGAAATTTAGTAAAAAGCAGTGCCTAGTAGCACAAAATCCAAAAACTGTAAATTTGTTCATACGGGGTGTAAGGGACAGCGTCCCGCAAACTTATAGGGGTTGCTCAGTCAACGATATTGAACAACTACCACCAGGAATTTTTTTCAGGAAATGAAAATAAAAATTTGCTTTTTCATACAAAATTACCACATTGATCAGACAATTTGTATGGAAAAGCAAATTTTTTTTTTCATTTCCTGAAAAAAAATCCTGGTGATATGTGTTCAGTATCGTTGACTGAGCAACCCCTATCAGTTTGCGGGACGCTGTCCCTTACACCCGGTATATCAAGAAAAAAAAAGGTTCTTGTCATTACAAACTTATTATCATAGTCGTCTCCCTATATCTAGTATGGGGACAACTGCAAAGTTAAGTTTGTCCTTTAGTCCAGTTTAAAAAGTCTCGGTACTCGAGGGTTCTATATTCTCTTTAAATACCCCCAAGTTGGTACGGAAGCCTCGGTGAGCGAGTCCGACTCGCACTTGACTGGTTTTTTGGGTGTAGATCTAGATAATCAATTGAGATCGGGTGACTCACATTGACCATATCAAAAAGAGACTCGCTAGTTCATGCTATTCTCTAAAGTAAGTGCGAGGTCTAGTAGATATTGACAAACTAAATTAAAAAAAAAAAACATTCACACTATACCAGGCTCCATACAAAAAAATTACAATCCCCGTTGTCTGGTGAATGAAAACTCCCTATTATAGTCCTTAAAAACAAGTCCTTTATAACATAGAGGTATCGTATTTAAATACCTACCTGCTATCTTTTTCTGGAGCTTGTTTAACTACTTATTTGGTTGTGTGTTTCACTCATCCAAATAAATAGTTAACACAATCACTGCAGGGGCATGAGTAGAATACCGCCTCTGTTGTGTCGGCACATCTGAATTATTCATCTGTCGGTACTCTCACGTGACAGAAATACCAACATTTCTTTTGTCGGAAAGTGTTAACTAGCCTCTTTTAGGGTCTTTTCTTTTGTGGGATTTCTGGTCAGTTTTTTAAAATTGTATTTTTTATTTGTAATATGGTCATGGATGGTCGTGGATCATAAATGGTCATTTTGTACAGGAAAGGCAACATATTTTTTTTTACAGTGTAAGAATTTCCTGGTGTTAACACTTCAGTTTTTGTTGCCTGAGCAACCTCTTTCAGTTTTCGGTACGCTGCGCTATCCCTTACACCTAGTATAGCGTCCAAAGTAGCCTGGTTATGAAATTCAATCAGGGTAACAAGTTCCTATTTCCTGGATCCAGCCTTTTGAAGATCTCCAATCTAGCTCCATGTTATAATTCCGGGAAAATCTCGAGAAAATGTATCGAAAATGTAAAAGAAAATATAACCAAACGTTACCAAAATAATATTTTATTCCAATATTTGACATGGTTTTCCTCTTAGAATTTTGATGGTGATAATATTTTCTCGCATTTATGGCACGCAAGTTGTAAAACATTGATACTCCAAAAAATATTTTAAAAAAAACTAAATGTCGGTACTTATTTGCGATTCAGGCATATACAGGGACCATCTGGTATAAGTCGTAGTCTAGTGCTAAATAGCTCGCTGTGTTCCGTCAGTGTGTGAGAAAATCACTTCTAGATTTTGATTGCTCTATCACCGACTCTGTCTCAATCACCTCTGACCTTGACCCAAGTCAAGATCCAACCCATCACAAATTAAAATATAGTTTTATTTTAGGTATTTCAATGGACTTATTTCCTCACGTACCACACAAATCATAAAAGAGAAGTAAAAATATCACTTTCAAAGTAATATCTCATTGTTCACGATCGAAATTTGATTCGCCGTAAAGTGTTTATGACGCGGCCATCTTGAATAATTTATCGGGATCCGGATGACGGATCTCTGGGGCAAAAGGAACAATCGGAAATCGGAGAGATATTTCGGATATTTTATTTTCGTGTGGTATTTGGATTGAATATGGAAGTAAACGATCTTATACCAGCGGATGCCGAAGACCGTGCAAAGTGAAGCAGAAAAAATCGGAAAGTGGACCCTAGCATTAGGGCGGGGCAGAAGAAGAAGAAGAAGGAGATTTGGATTGGAGGCATCTTGGCTCAGTAGAACTGTCATTATATCAAACCCAAATATAAGTACTTCCCCCGTTTTAAAAATTTCATGGTTATTATTGTTAAAAACTGTAACACTTTAATTAAGACAAGTTTTATTTTGAATAACTCTTTAATAAAGCAGATGATTACTTATAAGTGCTGTACTTTAACATTTGTCAAAACTATACGTAGGTACCATGAATTTCAATTTTATAAACAATATTTTGTATGAGAATTGAGAAACCTTTTATTTATTGTTAGATATCAAACACAACATACATTATCATACTATGGCTCGTATTTATAAAGCGATCTCAAGATTGAGAGCAATATTAAGTATGGATTTGACAGACCGTTTTGTACTGAAATGACATTTCTGATACGAACTCAAACTCGCTGTCACTCTTGAGAGCTGATTATAAATACGGGCCTATGATTGATTACTGTAGTACTTAAAAAACAATGTGAGAAACACGATTTTTACACATCCTACTGACGTTAGCCATTATGTTAATATGAAAACAAAACATATAATGTATGTTTGGATGATCTAAACATAGGATTATCTATTTAGTTTTTATATGGTTACTCAAACTGTGAAAACGTGTAAAAATATTATGTGTAAAAGTGGAAAAATATTATAAAAATGTGTTCTAGTGTTGTTCAAAATTAGTTTCAGTAGTTAGCTTTCCTGACTATCTTTTATTTCGACTTTTTTTTTATTTTCTGGAGTATTTTCTAAACAATGGATTCTCTTTCCATGCTTTCTCCATCAAAAATGGTAGGTAGAGGAGGTTGTATCGCGAAAAAATAGAGGATTTTTTTACAAAAGAAAAAGTTTTTTAATAGAACAAAATGCTTTACAGATTTTTTAACTTGAGCTTTTTTTAAAAAGGTTTTCTTTCTACAAAAATCGCTTCGTCACTGAGTGAGCTTAAAACAGCCTGTAAAGCTTTTAAAGAATTTATTATTTAATTTGTACATAATTTATTAAATTTTTAGAGGCACAATTTGCAAAGGACGCTACCAAATTTTTTTTTATTTACGTAGAAATTTTTGAACTGCATTTTAAACGCCATAATAAAACTGGATTTTATTTTCACTTTTTTTAATCACCACGTGTGGATTGGGTTTTAAATCCAAAATAATTCGACAAATTTATAAAACACAAACACTAAATATGTTTTTTATTTTTTAAACAACATTTAGATTTAGTACCGTAGATCACGCTAGGATTTAGTTTCTAGAGAGTGGCACTTTACTATGCAACGGCTGGTTTTAACTAGATTAATAAAAAAAAAACTAATCTGTATCAAAATGCAACTTTAAATGACAAAGAAAATCTTTTTATACCTAATCTAAAAAATTTTAAATGATTTTTCAAAATTTGTTAAATAAAGCTCGTGATCCTTGAAATATGTTTTGGAAAAAATAATTGATTTATAGTTGCATTTTTATTTCGATAAAAATAAAACGACACGACTGATATGCATAATCTAGATACATATAGAAAATAATGCTGTCAAAAGTTATCATCATATTATATAAAATGAAGGCTTACAAAAATATATTATAATAATACATTTTGACAGCATTTTATTAAAATTATTAGTTGCACTTTTCTACTTATACATCTACTTATACGGTTTTTTACAGCTATTTTAATATTGCGAGTAGTTCCGAAGTGACTTTAATAAAAAATAAAAAAAAACGTATGCAAGGTAAAGCATCGGAACTTCTCAACTTTTACCCATTTCCAACAACTATGATCATATTCCTGAAATTTCAAGGAAATATTCATTTCAGCCAGTTTATGCTCTTTCCATAATCATCATATTAGTAGAGTCATAAATAGAAATAGGTATTTAAATTCAATGCTTATCATCTTAAAAAAAACTCATATTTCCTAGGTAAGTGAGTGAGTACTGTAAAAAAATTATCCATTCTATTTTTACAAATTTATCAATGAAATTATCTCGAATGCAAAAAATCTGTTGTTGGAATTGCAAACCCCTGATCCTTCCTACCTCATCGTATTTGGTATATTCTAAGATCTCATACCTATTTGCTTATACAAAAGAATAAGTCGACCAACCAAAGAAGAATTTACTTCAAACATTATTGCCAGAGTCATATTGATTTTATTGTCTCTTTGATCCTAGACGCGTTTTAAGTAAAATCTCATGTGAAACGGTGTTGATTATAGAAAGAGAGAAAAGAAAGGTCAAATGAGATCTTAAGTGACACTAAGTACCTATTTCCCTTACAAGACCCTTAACCCTTTGATGCATATTGAAACGTAAAATGAGCACGACACTGAAAATATACGAAACTCAAAAAGTACACACGCAAAATCTGCGTGCGAACTTAGTCCATCTTGATAATTTTGCAACCTGTGCTCATTTTACGTTTGTACATTTTATGTTTTGCACATTTTGCGTTGTGTTTACATTATACGTCAAAAGTCATCATACTCTACATCCACCCAACCACTTCTCCCATTTATTCTCCACCAATCACTCCATCTACCTGCTTCTCCACGCAACCACGTCGACACATTAAAGTGTTTCCGCTCTGGGCTAACAGATGGCGTTCCTGCAGAACCGGTCCATCAGCCTGGTGGACATGTACATCGACAACTCCGAACCCTCGGAGAACGTCGGCCAGATCCACTTCAGCCTGGAGTATGACTTCCAGAACACCACTCTGATACTGAGGATCATTCAGGTACCTATGCGGTTGCCTTTTGTAGTTAGATTTATACATGCATGCAATTGGTTACTTGACTGGGTAGCTTAAAAAATTCAAAACGTTTATACTTAAAACTAATGGCTAAAAATATTGTGGATTTCATTCAACATTAAAAAAAATGCACATTTAGATTTTAATAATCGAATCAAAAGTATATAAGTTATTGATTTGATTAGTCAAATGTGACGTCATAATTTACTATTTTCATACAAAAAAGCGTTTTTGACATTTCATAAAAAGTTGCTGATTTGACTAGTTGGAAAGTAGCCAATTCATGGATGGAAGGATATTTGAAAAATTCAGAAGATATGCTAAGAAGCTTAATTTCAAGCTTATAAAAAATGAGTTCTGTCCCTTTCAATGCTAATAAATTTCTAACTTAGCTAAGCCCAGGCAAACTTGAGTAACCCAATCAAATCTAGGCCCGTATTTATAATCAGCTCTCAAGAGTGACAGTGAGTTTGAGTCCGTATCAGTAATGTCATTTCAGTACAAAACGATCTGTCAAATCCATACTTAATATTGCTCTCAATCTTGAGATCGCTTTATAAATACGAGCCTTAAAGTCCTGAGTTTATCTTCATAAATCATATTTCTACATGAATTACGATTCTACACGATTATATTTATAACTAAAAGCTGTTAATCTTCTTGAAGATGGTAATTTGTCACAAAACTTAACAGCCGGAGGTCGAGGTCACAAACTTGGAGCAAATTTGAACAAACTTTGATTCTGAGATTGATTGTTATTGTTTAAATTTAAAGCCTTGTACAATTTAGACGAGCTTCTCACCTTGGAAATAAGTTTAGCCTATTAATAGTTGAGCCCACATACGAAGATTTTGACAGCAGGATACAACATATATTATAAGGAGCACTTTTACTTGTAAATATGTAAATAAAGATCAAACAGGAAATTTACTTGGAAAATTCTTGTCTATACTTGGGTGTAAGGGACAGCTTCCCGCAAACTGATAGAGGTTGCCCAGTTAACGAAATTGAACAACTTTTACTAATAAATTCTTTCACGACATAAAAAAATTGACTTCCCCATGACCACCTCAAACAAACAATTTGAATGGTAATGCCAATGCATTTCGTTTAAAAATCTTATTGAAAGTTGTATGGTTTCATTCCTTGACCAAGTGAGCAACCCTTATCACTTTGCGGATAGCTGTAACTTACACCCTGTATACAGGGTGTTTGGAAGCTTTAAATGGGTGATAGCTGACACCATTTGGAACATTTTGAACCATACATGCCTTAAGCAAAGTCTGATATTTATATTTTTTATTGCTATTGTAAGATTATTCCCCCAAGAACCCAATTTCAGGTAGTTAAATGCAACTGTGTCCAAATTGAAGTTAAGTTTATTTATTTGTTTTTTATTTGCGGGTATGTTAGATGTGTACCAAATCTAAATAATCAGTTAACAAGCCTCTGTGTCATATTGAGGTATATGAGCTGATGAAGATGATGATGATGGTCCTCCTTCCTCAGGGCAAAGACCTGCCAGCTAAGGACCTGAGCGGCACCTCCGATCCTTACGTCAGGGTCACTCTTCTCCCAGACAAGAAGCATCGTCTGGAGACTAAGATTAAGAGACGCACCCTCAACCCCAGGTGGAACGAGACTTTCTACTTCGAGGGGTTCCCTATTCAGAAGCTGCAGAGTCGGGTATGTTGGGTGTTGTGATAATGTGTATTTAGCTATTCAGAAGTAAAGTGGTCTTTCATCGGTTCGTTTCAATAAATGTGCCTCTCTAAGGCCCGTATTTATGGAGCGATCTCAAGATTGAGAGCAATATTAAGTATGGGTTTGACAGGCCGTTTTGTACTGAAATGACGTTTCTGATACGAACTTAAACTCGCTGTCACTCTTGAGAGCTGATTATAAATACGGGCCTAAACCTCTTTCAGGTCCTCTTAAAGGTCAGCCTCTGAAACATTTTTTTAAATATCTTATGCCAAAATTCTTACACAACTTGCTAATTGTACTGAATATTTAATATACAACGTGTAACAGAAAGGGTATATGCATCGAGAAATGTGTGAATCTACCCATGAAACTAAACAACTTTCCCTAAGAAAAATAACGAAAAATAAATTTTGACCTTCCATACAAAATGCATCAGCTGATAGCTCATTTAGTATGGGAAGTCAATTTTTTTTTTTTTTCGTATTTCGACTTATGTTCCTTAGGGAAAGATGTTCAGTTTCATGAGTAGATTCACACATTTCTCGATGCATATACCCTTTATGTTACACGTTGTATAAGTAAAAGCAAGTAAAATTATATCATTGTACTTTATTCACCAACAGTCGCAAAAGCGGAACGAACTAAATTTTCCGCGCGAATTTCCGCAACATTTCTCTATTCACAAATTTAATTTCAAAATTCGCAGTGAGCACAACTAAGGCAGCGCCGTTATTGTAGTAAATTCTGCAAAAAACGGAACGTCGAAGTACCTATTGTTAGCGATTTCTTTCCCGCCTTTGGAATATTTTATGAAATATTACGTATTTTCTAGCAATAACATTTTCTTCCACTATTCTGAAACCTGTAAGTTTCTGAAGCACGTTTCTCGAGAAATTTTCGTATCTCGTATATTTTTTGGCTATGAAAACTATTAAGTCATATTTTATGTAAAATGTTTGAGAATTTTTTACACTTCTTGACACTTACAAAATATTTAAAAACAAATCAAATTGATACGAAACTTGCATTCCAAATTCAAATAAATTCTAATGGCCGTTGATATGAAATAATCATTGTTGTTTCGTTTTTCGTCATTCGCTTTTCAAAATTGGAAGCTTTCAGTTGCTGAGATAACAGTCATTATTTTTAACCGACTGCCAAAAAATAAGGAGGCTAAACTTTTCAATATTTTTGCTCGAGTGAAATGAAGATGTGATAAGTAGATTTAGGGTCGTATTTATAAAGCGATATCAAGATTTAGAGCAATATTAAGTACGGATTTGACAGGTCGTTTTGTACTGAAATGACATTTCTGATACGAACTCAAATTAGCTGTCACTCTTGAGAGCTGATTATAAAAACGGGTCTTAGGCTCGTATTTATAAAGCGATCTCAAGATTGAGAGCAATATTGAGTGCGGATTTGACAGGTAATTTTGTAGGTACTGGAATGACATTTCTGATACGAACTCAAACTCGCTGTCACTCTTGAGAGCTGATTATAAATACGGGCCTTATTTCGGCCTTCTGTAGGTTTATATCTTGATAAACAATTGACTCGACTTTAGACTAGATGCCACCAGCCAAATGTAAAATTAAATTTATCTGTCAATTTCAGAATAAAAAGAATGAAAAAAGGACAGCAGATTTAATTCTTTATTGTTTTCGATTACAATTTGTGGTTTTACGCTTTATCACTTAAGATGGCGGATAAAATAAAGTGGAAAAGTGGAAATGTCCTAATGCGCGCCAGAATCTTGCAGAAAAGCCAGTATTTTAAGTGACAAATAAATTTAAATTTTAGCTTTAGCAGGTGGCATCTAGAAATAGAGTTACGTCACATGACAATGAAAAATAACTGAGGAGTCTTTTAATTTAAATGACTGTTGTGTGTTTTTTTTTTTTTGTTATGAAGCGAGGTGTAAATTGGATAATCTTAGTATTTTAACCACAGACAATTCGCGTTGCTTTTTCGTGTAATAAGTCAGTAGTGGCAGCTTTTTTAGATATATCCTCGGCGTATGACAATGTTATCATATCTGAATGTTGTGATGTCTGTTAAAGCATTTAGAATAATAATGTAGTTTGAAATCCACAGGTTCTCCATCTGCACGTGTTTGACTACGACCGCTTTTCCCGGGATGACTCGATCGGGAGGTTTTCCTGCCTCTCTGTCAGGTATATAATGTTAAGTATTGTTTTTAATTTTTAAGTAGGAAACAGCCAGTTTACGATCTCCATCACTCATTAGCAGTCGCCTGTCATTTGATTGATTGCCATCGCCTGCTGCTAAATCACTGGCTAGTACACGGCCAGATTTAAAAATAGAAGAGAAAAAAACTAAAAGTTCCGAAAATCAAACCATAAAATAATTATGGCAGAAAACTGCTGCGTTTGATTCGAAATTTTTAACTTCGCGCGCGTTTTCGATAGCGCCATTTTGTTTTTTCAAAAAGGTTTTTCCAAAGTTGTTTAGCGTTCGCTTCGCTCTTTCCATTTTACACGACATTTTAGTACCATAACAAAGCACTTTTAGCTTCATCAACATTTTTTTCTTTATCAAATTTATAAATTAAAACGTTGCGAAGCGGAAAAAATTGATCTTAAAATTTTTTTAGTATTACATTAAGTATTATTGTATTTCTATGGACCCTTGTTGCCTGAAATAAACATTTAATAAATAAATAAATAAAAATAAAATAATATTTTATCTGGCTCAGATAATTGCATGTTTATGTAGGTATTTTAATTCATAGTTTGTAAAATAAGACAATTCTGTTTAGGTAAGAATAATTTAAATCACCCTCTAGGAAGCCATTGATGTCGATTCTTGTCTTTAAAAAAAAAATAATAATATAGGCTTGTCACTTTTTTGCAACAGAAATAGAAAAGAAGTTTATAAAGCTACTTTATGACTATGAATAAATATGTTTTATTTACTTTGAAAGTCGTAAAGTAGGCTCTTGACTTTCTATTCCTTTTCATATTCTAATTCAAGAAAATAATCAAGACTAATGAAAAGGAATTCCTAGAATCGATAACAATGGTTTTAATATTTCAACTAAGTCAACTAATGGTCCATATACAAGTTTTTGAGCGACCAGCTTAGAAATGGGCCATGTTTAACCCCCGTTTAGGATAATTGAAGCCCGAGTGACATACGAGTAATTCCACATAGTTAGGGCACAAATACGTGTTCTTTGTCTTTCCTCCCAATTTTTTTTTTTCGAAAAATCCCAGAGTAATATTTTGATTCGTTCGAATTTCATTTTATTTTTAATCGATTTAAAATTTAACTTTTTATGATCTGTTACCTGTGTAGGGTCAAAACCTGCTCCATGATATCCTTGTTATTTACCGAATATTAATCGAATTTGCATTAATTAGGAACTTTTTATTTCACTGTATGTACAGAGACTTGAACGTACAGTCCTTAGTACAGTCTGTTTATTTTATTTTATTTTGTCTATGTTTATTCTCGCGCCTAAATTTGCAAAACGCCTGACGAGTCTTAGTGAGCAATTTAGTTCCTTGCTACATCGTCCGTAATTATTTTTCGTGAAATTAAGGCAATTTTTTTTTTCAGTGTTCTTGAGCCCTTTATAATTGAAATAAAATAATAGATTCTTAAATAGAGGATTACCAACTAGTTTAAAAAAATAAACGGTTGGAAATAAGTAGATAATATATTTTTCTCCCATTTGCTAGGGAATAGCTTCATTATTTTAAAAACGGTCAAGTGCGAGTTGGACTCGCTCACCGAGGCTTCCGTACCAACTTGGGTTATTTAAAGCGAATATCTCCCTCGAGCACCCAGACTTTTTTCAACCAAAAATATCAACTGGACTAAAGGACAAACTTAAGTTTGCTGTTGTCCCCATACTAGATATAGGGAGACGACTACGAAAACAAGTTTGTAATCCTTTTTTTGGTGATATTTGAACAAATTTACAATTTTTAGATTTTTTTCCTTTGATTGTGCTATTAGACACTGCTTCCTTCTAAATTTCATGATTGTAGGTCCACGGAAAGTGCCCTGCAGGTTTTTGAATCTTGAGGAGGGCAAAACTTATAGGGTACTAAATCTGTAGAGTAGATTAAGCAACCATAAGCACGATCATTTCATGGAGTAGCTCACAGCTACATGAACCAACTCCATGGCCCTATTTAAAAAAACTACAATTCACAAATTACAAGTACAAAATAAGTTATAAGTACATTGCGTAGCAGGTAAGAACAGTAATCTGCGCGGCATCAAAACTGCTAACTGGCTCCACAATGAACATCGTATCGTTAAAGTACAAAATATTGAACATCGGCTAATTTCGGCTTCGTAGTGCCGTTTTTCTTGTCGCACTCAAACATCTTAGGCTCGTATTTATAAAGCGATCTCAAGATTGAGAGCAATATGAAGTGTGGATTTGACAGGTCGTTTTGTACCGAAATGACATTTCTGATACGAACTCAAACTCGCTGTCACTCTTGAGAGCTGATTATAAGGGCCTTAAGCAGCCGATTCCAAGTGGCTTTGTGCAATAAGTACTTGAATAGGTATACCTATTGTAGGTACACTAAAAATGATACTACGTGAGGATGTACCTTTACAAATTACAGTATTATTGTACATTTACAAATTAGTACTTACTTGTACCGCTAATTTGTGAATTGTAGTTTTGGGCCTTACTGTAACCACCTTCTCATGATGGCGTATCCATTTCCAGGTGGACCTGAGCGAGAAGCCATCGTTCTGGAAGGCGCTGAAGCCCCCAGCTAAAGACAAGTGCGGGGAGCTGCTGACGTCACTGTGCTACCATCCCAGCAACAGTGTTCTGACCCTGACGCTGTTGAAGGCCAGAAATCTGAAAGCGAAGGACATTAACGGGAAATCTGGTAAGTTTTTAACAGTATATTAACTTTGCTTCGCTTAACTTAACTTAACTTCACAATCACGTTAAACGCAAAAGATAGCTTCAGCGTGTAGTAACCTAAAAACCAACAAATATATTCAGAATCTGCTCTTCATTAGAATAAAGCAGAACATGATACCTTTCCTTCAGAGGCTCCTATTTCTTCAGAGGTTGGCCACGATTCAGAGAGGCACACGACCTAACTAAAATAACTCCATTACTGTAATTTTCTGTTATGTCATCATCATCAGTAGGCAGTGTGGCAGTAGAAACGAAATTTATGAATAGTTAAACCATATCCTTTGAAGAAAAAATATGATAAACCATACCATATTTTAGTTAAGTCGTGTACAACGCCGAATCGACGCCATTATCTCCGCATTTATTACTTCAGTCTGGAACTATGCTAATTATTTCTGTAACGAAATAAATGACTTTTTACGTCGCAAACCCCCGGCTAGCATCGACGAACATAGACTACAAAACAAATGGACTTTGCAAAGAATTTAACCAACTTTCATCTCAAAGTGCCTAACCCTGATGCTGACAATAATATCTCTACCATAGCCTGAATCAATTTTATATGAATAATAGAAAATAAAAAATGCTTGTTTTGAATAAAGCTATATAAACAAAATATGCTCTGTAAATCCAGAAAAATGTTATAGTGTGACCTTTGCGTTGCTAAGTACATCAGCAGCAACAGATGTACTCCCCCATCAGCGGATATTTTGTAGGAATCGCTTAGCAGGCAGGCTAACAAGGCAGTGCAATGTGTTGCATTTAGAGACATAATACCAGCAAGAAATGTGGTGATTATTTCTTGATTCGTCACTGTATGAAAAACGAATGGGAGTCTTTAAATTTTATGATCTATGGCAAACATAAATCAAGTCGCTATCTTCGCCCTATTAAGCGCAAGAAACTGAATCTTGAGTTATTGCTTCGGTTTTTCAGTACTAACGACCAACAGGGAAATATAATTTAGGGATCCGTCATTGAAGATAAATAGAAAATAAAATTATACAGGGTGTTAATTTAATTGCGTGCCATAGCTTAGGGGTGTTTTAGTAACGTAAAAGGAGCCCATAAAAATATTTTAAAAAATCCAATAAAAAAAATAAAAAAAGCAATAATCGGTAGGTATTCATAATGATTCCCAGAGTTGCGGTTGGCCGTCCGGCTATAATCGCAGCGCGAGTCGCTACCGACCAATGAGAGAGACTCGCGCGGGCTCGGTTATTGCCGGAGAGCTATATGCAGCTTTTGGAATCATAATAAATACTGACTATTAACTTTTTTATTTATTGTGTTGGTTTTTTTTTTTTCATGGGCTCCTTTTACATTACTGAAACACCCCCTAAGCTATGGCACGCAATTAAATTAACACCCTGTATAATATACTTACAATTTGCGATTTCCTGTTATGTCAAATAATATTAGTCTAGAACTCAGACAACAAATATTTCACTTAAAATTTATTTGACATAAAATTTTAATAAAAATACCAGTAGTAAAAAAGTATGAAAAGACAACAGTTAGTAACTAACTCCTTAATTTTTAATAAATACCACAAAGTTTCGTCTTTGATTAAATCATCCTATTTTATGTGAAGATCGTCATATAAGTACAAAAGTTTTTAAAAGTGACAGCATGACAGGACATAATATTTTAAAATTATTTAGAGGGAGTTTTTGTTTTATTTATTTTTTAATATAAAGTGGGTGTTTTTTTAGTAGAAATAAAAATATAACTACAGAATCCAAATGTTTTAGGTATCCTCTAAAATTTATTTTGACCAGTTACGTACTAACCCAAGGGAGACATTTTTGTTGAAATTTAATCTCCAACCAGAAGTTTTTGGGACGACGACGTTATGAAACAAAAAAGTTTGGTGATAAAATTTAACTAAATTGACCCGAATTACGATTTTGGGGAACCGAGACGCCTGTGTGGAAGATTCAGGCTAGTTCGTATTTATAAAGCGATCTCAAGAATGAGAGTAATATTACCTAAGTATTGATTTGACAGGCCATTTTGTACTGAAATTACATTTCTGATACATGCCTGACAAGTCAGTCTGAAGTACTATTTATCAATACGGGCCTAAGGTTACTAGTTGGTTGCTGCGGCTTTGCTCGCAACATTTTGTCAGGGGCTGTATAAAAAACAAATAAAATTTTTAAAAGAACTTAATAATTATTAGTTAATAATTATTTTATACGTGAGGATAAAATTCGTTAAAATTCTTAGACACAGATGGATGATGCCAGTATAGAACACATTGTGCTGTTTTTTTAAACTATGCATGCTGGACTGGGAGCAATGGAAAAACATAGAATGTGCCAGCTGCATCTCCTCCCGGGCATGCTGTAAAAACCAGCTAAGGGATACGAGGGTTTCAATTATTGCAATTTAGGCAATGGGCTGACAACCCGTCACTAAAGCAATACACTACCTACATAATCATCTGTAATTAATAGCCCTCAAAACTTGTCAGACGTGGCGGGACGACCTTATTTAGGTCGTTTTCGCTCTGCCTACCCCATTTGGGATAAAGGCGTGATTTATGTATGTATGTATGGCGAAAATACTTGATACAACCTCGGTAGCTCAGTTGGCATAGTGACGGAACAGAATTCCGAAGGTCGCAGGAGCAAATTGTAAGTATATTATACAGGGTGTTAATTTAATTGCGTGCCATAGCTTAGGGGGTGTTTCAGTAATGTAAAAGGAGCCCATGAAAAAAAAAAACCAACACAATAAATAAAAAAGTTAATAGTCAGTATTTATTATGATTCCAAAAGCTGCATATAGCTCTCCGGCAATAACCGAGCCCGCGCGAGTCTCTCTCATTGGTCGGTAGCGACTCGCGCTGCGATTATAGCCGGACGGCCAACCGCAACTCTGGGAATCATTATGAATACCTACCGATTATTGCTTTTTTTATTTTTTTTATTGGATTTTTTAAAATATTTTTATGGGCTCCTTTTACGTTACTAAAACACCCCTAAGCTATGGCACGCAATTAAATTAACACCCTGTATAATTTTATTTTCTATTTATCTTCAATGACGGATCCCTAAATTATATTTCCCTGTTGGTCGTTAGTACTGAAAAACCGAAGCAATAACTCAAGATTCAGTTTCTTGCGCTTAATAGGGCGAAGATAGCGACTTGATTTATGTTTGCCATAGATCATAAAATTTAAAGACTCCCATTCGTTTTTCATACAGTGACGAATCAAGAAATAATCACCACATTTCTTGCTGGTATTATGTCTCTAAATGCAACACATTGCACTGCCTTGTTAGCCTGCCTGCTAAGCGATTCCTACAAAATATCCGCTGATGGGGGAGTACATCTGTTGCTGCTGATGTACTTAGCAACGCAAAGGTCACACTATAACATTTTTCTGGATTTACAGAGCATATTTTGTTTATATAGCTTTATTCAAAACAAGCATTTTTTATTTTCTATTATTCATATAAAATTGATTCAGGCTATGGTAGAGATATTATTGTCAGCATCAGGGT
Source organism: Scrobipalpa atriplicella (assembly GCA_029255725.1). Lineage (NCBI taxonomy): Eukaryota > Metazoa > Arthropoda > Insecta > Lepidoptera > Gelechiidae > Scrobipalpa > Scrobipalpa atriplicella. The sequence goes on along the minus strand of JARACY010001597.1, from coordinate 1,157 downwards.
TAGGCACTTTGAGATGAAAGTTGGTTAAATTCTTTGCAAAGTCCATTTGTTTTGTAGTCTATGTTCGTCGATGCTAGCCGGGGGTTTGCGACGTAAAAAGTCATTTATTTCGTTACAGAAATAATTAGCATAGTTCCAGACTGAAGTAATAAATGCGGAGATAATGGCGTCGATTCGGCGTTGTACACGACTTAACTAAAATATGGTATGGTTTATCATATTTTTTCTTCAAAGGATATGGTTTAACTATTCATAAATTTCGTTTCTACTGCCACACTGCCTACTGATGATGATGACATAACAGAAAATTACAGTAATGGAGTTATTTTAGTTAGGTCGTGTGCCTCTCTGAATCGTGGCCAACCTCTGAAGAAATAGGAGCCTCTGAAGGAAAGGTATCATGTTCTGCTTTATTCTAATGAAGAGCAGATTCTGAATATATTTGTTGGTTTTTAGGTTACTACACGCTGAAGCTATCTTTTGCGTTTAACGTGATTGTGAAGTTAAGTTAAGTTAAGCGAAGCAAAGTTAATATACTGTTAAAAACTTACCAGATTTCCCGTTAATGTCCTTCGCTTTCAGATTTCTGGCCTTCAACAGCGTCAGGGTCAGAACACTGTTGCTGGGATGGTAGCACAGTGACGTCAGCAGCTCCCCGCACTTGTCTTTAGCTGGGGGCTTCAGCGCCTTCCAGAACGATGGCTTCTCGCTCAGGTCCACCTGGAAATGGATACGCCATCATGAGAAGGTGGTTACAGTAAGGCCCAAAACTACAATTCACAAATTAGCGGTACAAGTAAGTACTAATTTGTAAATGTACAATAATACTGTAATTTGTAAAGGTACATCCTCACGTAGTATCATTTTTAGTGTACCTACAATAGGTATACCTATTCAAGTACTTATTGCACAAAGCCACTTGGAATCGGCTGCTTAAGGCCCTTATAATCAGCTCTCAAGAGTGACAGCGAGTTTGAGTTCGTATCAGAAATGTCATTTCGGTACAAAACGACCTGTCAAATCCACACTTCATATTGCTCTCAATCTTGAGATCGCTTTATAAATACGAGCCTAAGATGTTTGAGTGCGACAAGAAAAACGGCACTACGAAGCCGAAATTAGCCGATGTTCAATATTTTGTACTTTAACGATACGAT